>CM040191.1:66333806-66338806 GCA_022606455.1 Callitettix versicolor
ATGTGCAATTTGAATACCGAAATTTGTATTCTAATTTGTATGTAATTTTAACAAAACTACAGTGAATATGAAATAACACCTTGCCCACGTATCGCCTGAGTTTGGCTTCAATTTATCCGACGCCATCTTTGTTTGCTCAGTCCTACCAAAGCAAACAGCACGGAATATGGAAACTTGGGCAAATTTAATTTCAGTTAGGAGTCACTGTTTTGGATCAATGTTTTCGGAAGGTTAAAAGATTGAAAGGAAGCCGTATTTATGCTGCCGTTTTTAGTGCTCCAGTAGTAATTGCTAGATTAACGTATTTAAGTTCTGTTTGTAGGAAATATTTTATCAAAGATTATCTAATTTGCAATAAAATTTTCGTTAACTTTAATGAAGAATTAATTGTAGAAAAATGACAGTTTTCAAACATATGATTAAGGCGTGATTGAAATTTTTATATTAGCCTATGTCGACTCTTTACTTGTTTGTTTTTATAGTTAAACTAGCTGTTACCCGTTGCGGCTTTGCCTGCAATTATAATGTAGGCTATAAAATTTATAGTCGATTTTCAAAATCAGAATAGAATTTTTATATATTTCTATTTATAATATTATACGATTTATGGTTTTCGGCCAAGAAATATACATTTTTGCTACTCGATACTCTAAAACAGGGTCCTGTCATATTTTAATAAAATACAGTATTATTAAAAAATAACTATTATTCAATTAAACTGGAATAGTATTGTGTTTATCTCAGGTATCTAAACCGTGTTCATACAAAATTTAATCTCAATTGGTCCAGTAGTTAAAGTGTGATTGAATAACAAACAAATAAACAAAAACAAACTTTCAGAAATATAATATGATTACCTGCTAACCGTCACGGCTTTTCCCGCAATCGTAATATACATTAAAGATCACGCATCACCGTGTTAGGACCAACAACCGTGTCAGTTAGGTTATGGTGTATTTCTTTTTAAAATCAATGTTTTTTAACTTACCACCGTGTTAGTTAAGTTATGGAGTACTCTTTAAAAAAATTAAGGCTTTTTTTCCTGCATCACCGTATTAGGCCCAACAACCGTGTCAGTTAGGTTCTGGAGTACTATTTTTAAAAATAAATAAAGGTGTTTTTAATGCATCACCGCGTTAGGCTTAACAACCATGTTAGTTAACTTATGCAGTATTCTTTAAAAAAATATAAAATTTTTCACGCATCACCATGGTCTAACAAACGTGTCAGTTAAGGTTTGGAGTACTTTAAAAAAAAAAAACGTTTTTTTCACGCATCACCATGTTACACTTAACAACCGTGTCAGTTAAGGTTTGAAGTACTTTAAAAAAATAACGGTTTTTTCACACATCGCCATAATAGGTCCAACAACCATGTCAGTTAGATATGTGGTATTCTTTAAAAAATATAAAGGTTTTTTACGCACCACCGTGTCAGTTAGATATGTAGCCTAGTATTCTTTAAAAAATATAAAGGTTTTTTTCACGCATCACTGTGTTAGGCCTAACAACCGTGTCAGTTAGGATATGTAGAATTCTTAAAAAAATATAAAGGTTTTTTCACACATCATCGTGTAGGCCCAACAACCGTGTCAGGATATGTCGTATTCTTTAAAAATATAAAGGTTTTTTCACGCATCACTGTGTTAGACCTAAAACCGTGTTAGTTAAGTTACTCTTTAAAAAAAATATAACGGTTTTTTTTCATGCATCACCTTATTAGGCCCAACAACCGTGTCAGTTAGGTTATAAGTACTATTTAAAAAAAATTAATAAAGGTTTTTTTAATGGATCACCGTGTTAGGCATAACAACCATGTTAGTTAGCTTATGGAGTATTCTTTTAAAAAACTATATAAAGTATTTTTCACGCATTACCATGGTAGACCTAACAACCGTGTCAGTTGTTATTACTATTTAAAAAAAATAAAGGTTTTTTTCACACATTACCGTGATAGGCCCATCAACCGTGTCAGTTATGTTATGTAGTAATCTTTAAAATATTATACAGGTTTTTTCACACATCACCGTGTTAGGCCTAACAACCATGTCAGTTAGGATATGTAGTATTCTTTAAAAATATATAAAGGTTTTCCACACATCACAGTGTTAGGCCTAACAACCGTGTCAATTAGGTTATGTAGTATTCTAAAAAAAATAAAGGTTTTTTTCACCATCACCATGATAAGCCCAACAACCGTGTCAGTTGGGATATGTAGTAGTCTTTAAAAAAATATAAAGGTTTTTTCACGCATCACCGTGTTAGGCCTAACAACCATGTCAGTTAGGATATGTAGTATTCTTAAAAAAAATGTAAAGGTTTTTCACGCATCACCGTTTTAGGCCTAACAACCGTGTCAGGATATATAGTAGGCTATTTAAAAAATATATATAAAGGTTTTTTCATGAATCACCTTGTTAGGCCTAACAACCGTGTCAGTTTGGTTATGCAGAATTCTTTTAAAAAATTGTTTTTTTATCACCCAAAACCCGTGTTAGTCGTATTTTTATTGTTTTACCGATTTACAACATGTTACTGATTTTCGCCTGGTGCCAATTTTGAGGTTATGTTGGTCACTTTTATTTTAGATTTTATCGTACTTCTCGTGCTTTCATATTTTGGATTCTTGCTCTTGGGCACATAATAAAGCATTTTAGTAACAAAAATATCGAAAATATAGGTTATGCTACACTGATATTTACTATATTTCATGTAATGTAATTACACAAATATATATACTACCTTACAATTGGCACTCTGTGTAGGATTTTTTACATTTAATATTGAAAATTTAACACAAAGTAACAAATTAAAGTCAGTTTTGAAAAAATTTCAACTAAAATATGAAAATGTTACATTAAAAACAATAATTTTGCAATAAATAAAACACAGATTAAGATTATTAAAGTAGGATTGAATCTATGTTCATCTCAGGTAACTAAATCACATGTCCAGTAAATAACTATAGTTAACAGATGTTACAAAACTAAAAACTGATAATTATTTTGGGCTGGGTAAGTAGTATAATGACATTTTGTAAAACGGGAATAGGCCTATATGTATCTCTGATACTTAAACCATATTCGTACCAAATTTCATCTCAATTGGTCAAGTGGTTAAAGCGTGATTGAATAATAAACAAACAAACAAACAAACAAACAAACAAACAAACACACAAACTTTCAGAAATATAATATGAATTAGATTAGATTAGATTGTTATTGTTTATACTGTGTTATAGATTTTTGACTGTTATAGGCTATTAAATTTTTGTACAAAGAGACACAGTCCTATTTTTAATGTGGGGCAAATACTTTGAAATTAGGTTCATAATTTAAACAATGCTTTCTTTATTGATCGTAAACCTAATCTTGATTTATTTATGCAAACAATAATAAATGAAATTAAAGTTCTAATACTTATGTTCATTCTTCATCTCTATTATTATTATAATTTCATATAAGCATGACTTTATTGCAAGTAAGGTCTAAAATAAATTTATAGGTTATGTTTGTATTTACAATCAATAATTTGGTGGAAGAAAATTTGCGAACACTAAAAATATCAAAATAAAATTTTAAAATTCAAAAAAAACCTTTTGCAACATTAACGTAAACGAAATTTTGAATATTTAGTCTCAAAAATAGTCAAGCTTTGACAATGTTGTTAATTTTGTCAAATGGAACAGTATACGAGGTGTGTTCAGAAAGTAACGAGAATTTTAATTTTTTCAACAAAATATTTATTTATTCTTCTACATTCATGTTGTCGCCTTCACAATAGTCCCCATTCTAGATTATGCACTTGTGCCAGCGCTTCTTCCAATCCTCGAAACACTTCTCAAACTCGATCTTTCAGATATCCTTTAGTTCTTTCAGCGATGCCTTTTTTGTCACCTACGGCTGTAAAACGACAGCCCTTTAGGGTCCTCTTTAATTTTGGAAATAGGAAAAAGTCACACGAAGCCATGTCTGGCGAATATGGAGGCTGGGGCATCGTTACAGTACTGTTTTTACCCAAAAATTCACGAACAAGCAATGAAGTGTGAGCTGGTGCATTATCGTGGTGCAAAAGCCATGAATTGTTTTTCCTCAGATCCGAGCATTTTTTTCTTATTTCTTCACGCAAACGGCGTTGAACTTGTAGATAGTACTCCTTATTGACCGTTTCACCTGGTGACAAGAATTCATGATGCATTGTGCCATTAATATCGAATAACACAGTGAGCAAAACCTTCACGTTCGACCGCACTTGTCGAGCCTTTTTCGGTCTTGGCGAGGCAGAATGCCTCCAGTGGGATGATTGAGCCTTAATTTCGACGTCATATCCGTAAACCCATGTTTCGTCACCTGTTATAATACATTTCAGTAATTCTGCATCGTCGTTGACTTCATTTAGTGATTCCTGAGTATCTTCCATTCGCCGCTGTTTTTGTTCAAAATTCAACAATTTTGGAACGAATTTTGCTGCCACGCGTTTCACACACAAAACATTGGAAACAATGTCATGACGTGATCCTATCGATATGGCAACATAATCAGCGATCTCTCTAATTGTGATTCGGCGATTGATCATAACCATCGTTGAACAATCCACTTTCACTTTTTCCACGGTTGTTGATGTGCTGGGGCGTTCAGGGCGTTCGTCATCTTCAACTTCTTCACGGCCTTCTTGGAAACGCTTATACCACTCGTATACTTTACTCATAGCAGACTCACCATAGGCCTTTGTTAACATTTCACTCACTTTGTTACACTTTATTCCATTTTTTATGCAAAATGTGATACAAATTCTTTGATCCATTTCTTTTAACAAACAAAAATCGCCGGGCTCATAAAAACACGTCTAACCTTAGTGGGTGTCACAGACAAAGTCAACAATGAAAACAGCTGAAAGTTTTATCATACTTCAAGGGAATGTATACCAACATTATACAAAAAAATGTTTGAAATCGGACTCTCCAAGCCCGCGAAATTTAAAAATTCTCGTTACTTTCTGAAC
>CM040191.1:66341306-66388806 GCA_022606455.1 Callitettix versicolor
GCTTAATTATAAACTTAGAGTTTGGTGGCAAGGCGAAGATTGCTCATCACTTAATTAGAAACTTAATGTTTGGTAGTAAGGATATTGGTGGCAAGGCGAGGATTGCTCACCACTTAATTAGAAACTTAATGTTTGGTAGTAAGGCGAAGATTGCTCACAACTTAATTATAAACTAAATATCTGTTAGTGAGGCGAAGATAGCTCACCACTTAATTATAAACTAAATATCTGTTAGTGAGGCGAAGATTGCTCACCACTTATTTAGAAACTTAATGTTTGGTAGTAAGGATATTGGTGGCAAGGCGAGGATTGCTCACCACTTAATTATAAACTTAATGTTTGGTAGTAAGGCGAAGATTGCTCACAACTTAATTATAAACTAAATATCTGTTAGTGAGGCGAAGATAGCTCACCACTTAATTATAAACTAAATATCTGTTAGTGAGGCGAAGATTGCTCACCACTTAATTAGAAACTTAATGTTTGGTAGTAAGGATATTGGTGGCAAGGCGAGGATTGCTCACCACTTAATTATAAACTTAATGTTTGGTAGTAAGGCGAAGATTGCTCACAATTTAATTATAAACTAAATATCTGTTAGTGAGGCGAAGATAGCTCACCACTTAATTATAAACTAAATATCTGTTAGTGAGGCGAAGATAGCTCACCACTTAATTATAAACTTAATGTTTGGTAGTAAGGCGAAGATTGCTCACCGCTTAATTATAAACTTAGAGTTTGGTGGCAAGGCGAAGATTGCTCACCACTTAATTATAAACTTGATGTTTGGTAGTAAGGCGAAGATAGCTCACCGCTTAATTATAAACTTGATGTTTGGTAGTAAGGCGAAGATAGCTCACCGCTTAATTAAAAACTAAATATCTGTTAGTGAGGCGAAGATTGTACTCCACTTAATTATAAACTTGATGTTTGGTAGTAAGGCGAAGATAGCTCACCGCTTAATTAAAAACTAAATATCTGTTAGTGAGGCGAAGATTGTACTCCACTTAATTATAAACTTGATGTTTGGTAGTAAGGCGAAGATAGCTCACCGCTTAATTAAAAACTAAATATCTGTTAGTGAGGCGAAGATAGCTCACCACTTAATTATAAACTTGATGTTTGGTAGTAAGGCGAAGATAGCTCACCGCTTAATTAAAAACTAAATATCTGTTAGTGAGGCGAAGATTGTACTCCACTTAATTATAAACTTATTTTGGCTTTTGTGGCAGACGTGATGGATACACTTCCGTCTTCGTATTCGAGAGAATTCTACCAGCTTCGAAAAGAGCCAATTTTGATTGTGAGTTTAGGATATTAAGTGGCGAAGTTTGTCAGAGTCCTTCAAAACATTCTTTAGGCCCAATCGCTTGCTTTACAAAATACTTGTTCGTTGTACAGAAATGAGACGGTTTATAACAAAACATAACTTCAGAAGTAATTCGTCAGACATAAAGGCATCAAGGTATGGTTAAAACATGTTCTTCTCGTGGTAATCAATATGTTCATCACTTGTGATAGTTCCAAAAAAAAAATGTTGTAATAATTGTAATATTTTTAAAAAATGTCAAATCGCGTCCAGTTTGGTCCGATATTAAACCTGTTATATTAAATAACCTGTGAAATATTACAGCTAAAATATTGAAATTCATAATAACTATTGAAAAACGCTTAACCGAACACAGTTAATTCGACAGCCTATATAAACGTGCACAGTTCGTGGGAACAAGACGTAGACAACCCACAGCGTGTTGTAACACTTAAGTAAGTGTCAACCTCGCTGCACGTAGTAATTACAATATAACGTGATTGTGGGAGGCGCTACCAGGCCTTTGGAATTACTTCTGAAATATTACATTAATCACGCCGTGGCGTGACTTGAGTGCCCTGTATTGTGAACAGATTTAAGTTCGGTACGTTGTTGTAATGTTGGAAAAGTGTTCAATTGTAATTGAATAATAGATAATTATCTATTAAAATAAACCCGGTTTATAAGCGACGACAGAAAATTTTAAATTAGCTTCATTTTCAGAATCGGTTAATAAAGTGATTAACAGTAAGATTTGTACCTTAAATCAGTGTAACAATTAATTGTGAAATACAAGAATTTCGTAGTTCCTTAGATTTCTAAAGTCCAGACTTCATAGGTACAGTGACATAGAGGCCTTTTGGCCTACATCTTTTGTTAAACAACGAAAACACAAACTACGTAATATGTCATTTTTCAGCTTTATTAGTTTGAAGTCATGTCAACTTATTCCTATGGTTGCATCATGCTTATTTTGTGTTCAGAATAATTAAAAAACTTTTACTGTAAATTTAAAAAAAAACATCTTGAATCTTGTAAAAATTAACAACTGCTCTTTTTTTTAATGTTTTTTAAAAGTCATTTTAATATTTCAGTATTTTATAATGTAAAACAGCAATACACACACACACACACACACACACACACACACACACACACACACACACACACACACACACACACACACACACACACACACACACACACACACACACACACACACATACATATATATATATATATATATATATATATATATATATATATATATATATATATATATATATATATTATCGTCCCAACAATTAACATATTAAAATTCAATCTTTTATTTGTTGAAAACCGTTTGTTTTATCGAAATCGGTCTAAAGGTTTTAGGAGACGCAATGGTTTTTAAAAATATTTTGCCGCCCCACTGTTTGTTAAATCTTTTTTAAAATCGCTATTTTTAAAAATATTTTTGAATTATTCGTTTTTTCAAAAACGTTTTACATAAGAATTTCTTTATTTTTCGCTGCCTTTTCGAAAAAAAAACGGCCCAAGAAAATTTAGATATTATTACAATTCAGTTATTTTATTACTGTGTTCAGTATAATGATCTGCCTTCCCAATTCTACTGCTTCGTCAATTCTACTTTCGTTGACGAGTTTCGGAGAGCGTCCATCTTCAAAAACTATATCTGTACTCTTTTTTTGAAGATGTAGGTTCTCCGAAACGCGTCAAAGAAAGTAGAATTGACGAAGCTAGGGAAGGTAGATCATTATACTGAACAAAGTGACAATAATCCTAGCAGAAAAGAAGAAGAACATAAAAAAAATGTCAATTATTTTATCCTTATCTGTCGAAACCCGTTTGTTTCGTTAAAATCGGATTAACGGTTTTTGAAATGCGTCGTTTAAAATAAAACCTTACACGCGGCAATTTAAAAATCGCGTTTATAAAGCTTGTACGTATATAAAACGACATATATGTTCGACACAATTGTTTAGACTTTTCGCCAAATTCGTATCTTGCAATCGTATCGAGTTGGCTCTCGCTCGAATTTTGCAGTACAAATAATGAAATCGTTCATTTCTTCATTTAATTCATTTAAGTCATTTAATTAATTCATAACTTCATTTAATTGAAATTGTAAGTTAGATGTCGAAATAATCGATCCGCTATTTAAGCGCATAAACATGAATGATGTGATCAAGTCCAATGAAATTGACAACAAATTTTATAACACTGCACTTAGATCAAACACAATTGAAGGCAGTCCTCGAAATAGCAAATAAATTGCAGGAGTCATTTCTCCTATTAAGTTTTGTTTTTATGTTTATTACTAATGTTCTTATTCTTATAATTTTCCACTTGAACTGTCTATCTGCCCGTATCAAAGTTTATGACAAAGCCCGTTACTTTTTGATTGCGATAGAGAGCTAAAATAGTTTTTCTTTGAGCACCTGATTTTTGTACATGTTGATACGTTTCGTATTACATCCATTATGAAAAGGTATCGCTGTACTATTAAAATGCTATAAAGTAGTTTTGCCTTACCTATTACAAATTTGTTGTTGGAGTATATTGCACCAATGTACAAATGTGATTAAGATATAAACATTGTTGTTACAATGTTCACAGGACTATTGTACTCGCCCACTTTACAATGACAATTCACTTGTGGGTTTAAATACTATTGGCAAAGTTGCCTGTGGTATATAATTGGAATTACAAATAGGTTGTTGGTACTGTTCACAGGACTATTGTAATCGCCCACTTTACAATGACAATTCACTTGTGGGTTTAAATACTACTGGCAAATTTGCCTGTGGGATATAATTGGAATTACAAATAGGTTGTTGGTACTGTTCACAAGACTATTGTATTCGCCCACTTTACAATGACAATTCACTTGTAGGTGTAAATGCTATTGGCTATGTTACCTGTGGGATATAATTAGAATTACAATTAGGTTGTTGGTACTGTTCACTGTTCGCAGGACTATTGTATTCGCCCACTTTACAATGGCAGTTCACTAGTGGGTTTAAATACTATTGGCTATGTTGCCTGCGTAATATAATTAGAATTACAAATAGGTTGTTGGTACTGTTCACAGGACTATTGTATTCGCCCACTCTACGGTGACAGTTCACTAGTGGGTTTAAATATTATTGGCTAAGTTGTCTGTGAAATATAATTGGAATTACAAATAGGTTGTTGGTACTGTTCACAAGGCTTTGTATTCGCCCACTTTACAATGACGGTTCGCTAGTGGGTTTAAATACTATTTTGTCTATGTTTTGGCTATGTTGTCTATGAATTATAATTGGAATTACAAATAAGTTGTTGGTACTGCTCACAAGACTATTGTATTCGCCCACTTTACAATGACATTTCGCTAGTGGGTTTAAATGCTATTAGCTAAGTTGTCTGTAAAATATAATTGGAATTTGTTGGTACTGTTCGCAGGACTATTGTATTCGCTCACTTTACAATGGCAGTTCACTAGTGGGTTTAAATATTATTGGCTAAGTTGTCTGTGAAATATAATTGGAATTTGTTGGTAATGTTCACAGGACTATTGTATTCGCCCACTTTACAATGACAATTCGCTATTAGTTTTAAATGTGTTTGTCTATGGAATATGATTGGATCTTTACACAGGACAAGGCACTGACCTGCGTGATCGCTTTACACTGTGTGTAGTTAGTATAAGTAGGTATTAGTGGAGCTAATGGAAACTCTTAAATCCACAAAGCGGTGGAAGATTATCAACGTGTACTTGATTACAATCTAATTATAAGCCGGCCGAACTTGTAATAGCTTGGCTTTGGCTTTAAAGGGGCAACGAGTTTACGCAACAAGGGTCTTTCGTTTTGTCACACAACTAGCGTCTAAACTGTATTTTGAGGAAAGATATAAATTACCTCAGTTTTTGTATGCGTGTTCTAGTTTATGAGAATGAATAATAGAATTTTAAAGTGTCAATATAAATGGAAGGTGTAAAAAAATGTTTGACTAACGTGATGGATGCGATTTTTCAAAAGTAATTTTTTTATCACGCTATTTTTGAAATTCAGATTACAGTATTACAGAAATCATTAAAGTATGCATATACGAGGTGTGTTCAGAAAGTAACGAGAATTTTAATTTTTTTAACAAAATATTTATTTATTCTTCTACATTGATGTTGTCGCCTTCAAAATAGTCCCCATTGGAGATTATGCACTTCTGCCAGCGCTTCTTCCAATCCTCGAAACACTTCTCAAACTCGATCTTTGAGATAGCCTTTAGTTCTTTCAGCGATGCGCTTTTAATGTCATCTACGGCTGTAAAACGACGGTTCTCTTTATTTTAAGGTTCTCTTTATTTTTGGAAATAGGAAAAAGTCACACGGAGCCATGTCTGGCGAATATGGAGGCTAAGGCATCGTTTTTGGCCAAACATTCACGAACAAGCAATGAAGTGTGAGCTGGTGCATTATCGAGGTGCAAAAGCCATGAACTGTTTTTCCACAGATCCAGGCGTTTTTTCGGATTGCTTCACGCAAACGGCGTTAAACTTGTAGGCAGTACTCCTTATTGACCGTTTCACCTGGTGACAGGCATTCATGATGCACTATGGCATTAATATCGAAGAACACAGTGAGCATAACCTTCACGTTCGACCGCACTTGTCGAGCCTTTTTCGGTCTTGGAAAGCCAGATTTCCTCCACTTGGATGATTGAGCTTAGTTTCGACGTCATATCCATAAACCCATGTTTCGTCACCTGTTATAATACGTTTCAGTAATTCTGCATCGTAATTGACTTCATTTAGTGACTCCTGAGCAACTTCCATTCGCCGCTGTTTTTGTTCAAAATTCAACAATTTTGGAACGAATTTTGCTACCACGCGTTTCATACACAAAACATTGGAAACAATGTCATGACATGATCCTATCGATATGCCAACATCATCAGCGACCTCTCTAATTGTGATTCGGCGATTGTTCATAACAATTTCTTTCACTTTCCACGTTTCCATCGGTTGTTAATGTGTTGGGGTGTCCAAGACGTTCGTCATCTTCAACGTCTTCACGGCCTTCTTGGAAACGGTTATACCACTCGTAAACTCTTGCTTCACTCATAGCAGACTCACTCATAGGCATTTGTTAACATTTCACACACTTTGTTACACTTTATTCCATTTTTTACGCAAAATGTGATACAAATTCTTTCTTTTCTTTTAACAAACGAAAATCGCCGAGCTCATAAAAACACGTCTAACATTAGTGGCTATCAGAGACAAAGTCAACAATGAAAACAGCTGAAAGTTTTGTCATACATCAAGGGCACGTGTACCAACATTTAAAAAAAATGTTTTACAATTGGTCTCTCCAAGCCCACGAAATTTAAAAATTCTCGTTACTTTCTGAACACACCTCGTATTTGCACTTTATATGTGAAATTACATTGAAAATAGAAGAGTTAGCACTGACCGACGTCAAATTACGTTGATAAATGTCGACGGATTTTGAAAAATCGAAACGTTCATTTATGTATTTTCAAACGCTGATTATGATGGTGAATTCGGTCTTTCGTAAATATTTCAGATAGAAAAGTTGAGAATATTTATGTATTTGAAAATGGCCGCTATATTGAAACCGCTGCAAGAATTTTGCTTGCTTACAAATTATTACCAAAATTGATTTCGTTTTCAAAGTTTGAATCAAATTTGGCTGAAATTTTGCACGTTCGCGTGCTGGTGGCTGGTTGTAACCGATTTTGAAACCCGACTTGTGTTTTGAAGGCTTTCGAAAACCATTTAGAGAGCTGTTTTTGGAACCTGAAAATACTTTGAAACTCAGGCCGGAGTGCTAAAGTAGTCAGTTGTTTGATTTGTAAATTCCATTATCGAACTTTTTTTCAAAAAATATTGTACTGTGTTAACAGGTACAATTCGTGCACGCAGCTGTCTCGCTGACGTGATAGAAGGAATTTTCAATATATATATATATATATATATATATATATATATATATATATATATATATATATATATATATATATATACAGGAAGGAACGGACTACCCCTTCAGCACCTAATAAACTATTTTAAATGTACTTACGGCCACTGATAGCGCAACGATACTGAGGGAAGTCAGCGGTTTGCTGGGATCCGCTCTGCGAAGTTTCTGTCTAGTTCGGTTTTGAAGCCGACTCCGCTTCCCCCACCACATGACCACGCCTCTAAATTTATTATTTCTCGTTACCTAGGTTATGGTTTTTACACAAAGTAGTTCCTAGAATCCGTTGTACAGTAGGCTTAAATATTTAGATTTAAAAGATACAAACTCGTTAATTTGAACTGACTGAATGATGGTTCCGGTTGCCGTTCATGGTCATTCCGCCCGGCGCAGCTCCGCATTTGGTGGTCGCCCGGTCTAAATTGTGCTAATGAATGGGACGGCAAAAGCTCTTATAGATTCAAGAAGAAATACTACAACGATTGAGAGTGTTTAGATCAGTATTAAACGATTTGCTTCATTGATCCTAATTTTAAATCTTTACAATAATAATTTTATGAATTTGTAACTAAGACTTTCTAAAGGCAATGTATTTTGTGTATTCCATTAAAAATCGCACTGTGAAACAAAATTTAATTTCCCGTATGGATTTGTCGTAAACAGTGCCACGGGTAATTTCAATTTAATCTGAGCTGACGATTGACGGAACTCAATAGATTTTTATAAAAATACGTTTTATTTTTCCGCTTATTAGAACGTTCCGCACTCTCAAAACTTCTCAAATTCTTTCGTATTACAAAACTTTGATTCAAAGTGGGTCTCATAAAGACGAGCGCCCACTTAAGCACTTTTAAAACGTTCCGTAATAACGATTATTGGTTGTTTCGATATTTTCGACTGTAATAAAGACTGCGATTGTTTTTAATTTTGTCTTATCTGATTTCTACACAAATAAATTTTTATAAGGTTTTACAATGTTTAGCTTTAATTAGCGAATTTCTATTGAATTACGACAGTTTGGAGAAATTCGTTTAACGGTTTCAAAATGGCGGCCATTTCAAATAGTTAAAAATTAATCACTTTTTCGCAAAATGTTTATTACACCATCGTAATCAGCATTAAAATTGCCTTTATTTGTTTCACCCAACTTTGGGGTACACTAAATCAATCACTTTTTAATGTTCTGTGCCTTCCTCGTAGCCCAGTATTGCTTCATTCGTTGTGATCTTGCTTTTCTTTCTTCGTCAGAGATTTGGATCGTTCGCTTGGATTTTACTTTGCCTTGGAACCGTTGCTTCTTGTCCTTGGTTATTGTTTTGGCTGTTCTGTCCATGAGCATAGCGTCAGTGATTTGTAGTTCTGTTATGTCTTTCTCTGTTTCTCTAAACCAAAGTGGTTTGGCTATTCTATTGCGAAAGTAGTCAAATATTTTTTTGGTTAGTCTATTTTTGTCCATTCGGAGGATGTGCCCATAAAAATCAATTCTCCTTTTTCTTATTATTAAAAATTGCACAGTTCTAAATTTTCAAAATCCGTTGAAATGAAGACATTGTTTTTGATGGTGGTCAGGTTTCATTATCCTATTTTCAGTATGATTTGAACTTTCAAAATTCATTTCGAAAAGTGTAGCTAAAGAAAATCACTTTTTAAAATTCGTTTCTATTACTGAGCGATACTGGTGTTTGCCGCGGTCGGTGCTTATTTCATGGTCCCGGGTCTGGGTCTTACCATGATGGCCGCTCTAATAGCTAATTTTTTCAGGGGAAATTCGTAATAAATTTTAAAGAAATATAAAAATTATACTGTGTAGGAGATGATTTTAACGCAATTAGTATTATAAAGGAATTTGTGTTGTTACATGCTAACGTCCTAAGAATGGAAATTATCATTAGAAATCTCTTCAAAAAATATTATTAAACAAATCAATGCATATGCTATAAACTTTACCAACAGGAAGATTGCCACCCATCCATTGTTTTATCAATTCTCAAGCTGTTCCTTACTCCAACAATGCCAAATGCTTGGGGATGTCCCTGGATACGAAGCCATGGAAAGTCCATGTAAAGAAAAAGGTTGAAGAGCTTAGAATAAAATATAGAAAACTTTACTTGTTGCTTAGACGTAACTCTGAGCTTTCAGTGCAGAATAAAATTTTAATATATAAACAAATATTGAAACCAGTATGGACATAAGGGTTGCAATTGTGGGGTTGTACAAAACCGTCGAATATAAAAATAATCCAGCCGCCTCGGTGGCCTAGTTGATAGCGTACTGGGCACACCCCGAGGACCCGGGTTCGATTCCCGGCCAGGGCTTGACATTTTCATACGCTATAAATCATCCCATCGTCTGCATTAGCCCAAGTGTGCACAATAGTCGGGCGTTAAAAAAAATAAATAAATAAATAAAAATAATCCAACATTTCCAAAACAAAGTCTTGCGAGGAATAGTCAATGCCCCGTGGTATATTCGTAACAATGATTTACATCGGACTTAAACATCAGGCTTGTCACAGATAAAGTTAAAAAATGTGCAACTAGTCATAATCTACGGCTTCTTACGCATGCAGATTGTGAGATGGAGGCAGTACGTGAAGTGGCCGGCAACGTTCGCCGCCTCAAGAGGACTAAACCTCATGAACTGCTCCACTGATGTGAAGGAAGTTATTAATGTAATAGCTATCCTACAAATGTGATTTTGTTGTAGATGTAAACCATTATCTTGTATTAATATAAACTGGTTATGAATATTAAATAAATAAAAAAAATATTATAATGGTTATTGTGTGCTGCATTTAAACTGATTTAAGAGTTTTACCTTAACTGTTTTTTGTTATGAGGACAAAATGTAAGATTTTGTCCACCCATTAAAGTAAAAAACCGCTTCTGAAACAATGTCAGGGGATCGGTGCTCATTTCAGAATGCCACGCCTGGGTCGTACCATGATGACCGCTCTAATAGATAAGTTGTCAATAACAGATTCCGAAACAACAGTACGAAGCGCCTTGTTGTTTTACTGGAAGTGTACGTGCTGTATGTATTGTGTCTATTAAGATTATAATTTATTATTTTATCTTTATTTTTATTTTTGTATTATTATTTAGCTACATTTGTTTTTTTGGTGTTTAACGTCCGACTATTGTGCACACTTGGGCTAATGCAGACGATGGGATGGTTTATAGCGTATGAAAATGCCAAGCCATCGCCGGGAATCGAACCCGGGTCCTCGGGGTGAAAGCCTACTACGCTATCCACTAGGCCACCGAGGCGGCTTTAGCTACATTTGGGTATGACGTTTATTTTATATTAATTTTCTTGACTTTCAGTGTTTGTGAAGGAGTTTTAGGTCTTTCTGTCTTAGTATCTCTTATTCGTTCACACGGGAATGATTATTTAAAATATTTTATTTGATTTTATGCTGAGGTTTTTGTTATCCCTTTATTTTTTAATTTTTGACCTGTTCAGTCTTTGTTGTTTGTTTCATGTTTTTAATTAATTATGATTATGATTTTTTACATTGGGTTATTTTTTGGGTGTGGATTTAATTTCAATGGGTTTTATAATTTTCAGATTTTGGATCATGGAGCTCTTTAATAATCATGTCTAGGTGTTCTATTAATTTTTTGAATAATTATAGGGATTCATTTGTTTTTATTATTTTATTATTGATGATTTTGTGTGCGCGCGTGTGCGTGCGTGCGTGCGTGCGTGCGTGTGTGTGTGTGTGTGTGTGTGTGAGAGTGTGACTGTGTGTGACTGTGTGTGTATGTGTGTGTGTGTGTGTGTGTGTGTGTGTGTGTGTGTGTGCATGTGTGTGTGAGTGAGTGTGTGTGTGTTTGTGTGCGCGTGCGCGCGCGTGTGTGTGTGCGTGTGTGTGTGCGTGCGTGCGTGTGTGTTTGTGTGTGAGTGTGTGTGTGTGTGTGTGCGTGCCTGTGTGTGTGTGTGTGTGTGTGTGTGTGTGTGTGTGTGTGTGTGTGTGTGTGTGTGTGTGTGTGTGTGTGTGTGTGTGTGTGTGTGTGTGTGTGTGTGTGTGTGTGTGCGTGCGTGCGTGTGTGTGCGCGTGCCTGCGTGCGTGCGTGTGTGTGAGTATGTGCGTGCCTGCGCGCGCGCGCGCGCGTGTGTGTGTGTGTGTGTGTGTGTATTGTTTTTGTACTGCTCCTAAATAAGTCAACCTTTACAAACAGTCAATTAAATTCAACCAAGTGTTGATGACGTATATATGACAATGTACTTCACACGGCGCATCAACAAGTGAGCGCGTAGCAAATTGAGTTGACAAATCTGATCAAAGTCGTGCTCCCGCTCAACCCAAAGCCAATCAAAACAGTTCCGCAGTGCCGAGCTTCCTGTTTGAAGCTAATATATTGTGACTTAATCATATTCGGCTGTTTCGAAATCATAGTGTTGACAAAAATTACCCGTGTTAAATAAGTTATAACAGTTCGGTAGGCGTTCCGTAAAGAAGCAAGCGCAGCACGCAGCTGTCTTGCTGACGTGATAGAAGTTATTTTTTTTTTGAAGTATTTGTTTCATCTTACCGATTTTGAAACTGTGGTTTCGCTACAATAACCAGCATTACAAACCTGTACAGGTGTTAGCATTTTAAACTTCCCACATTTCTTTGAAAATAAGAAAAAACTATGACCACCCCGAAATATGTTTCCTTAATATCAAAAAAGCTCGCGCACGTATCTCGTATTTTATATATTATATATATATATATATATATATATATATATATATATATATTATTATTATTATTTGCGTATAGACCCTGTTGGATCACGCAAAGCACTCCGACTCATGTCTTGTTCCTTCTAATCCTCCACACCTCCCTCATCCTGTCCCCATGGATCCTCTTCCGCTCCTCCGTCCATTTTACCCCTGCTCTCTTTGAGGTTTCATTCTCTGGGACCTTCCAACCGAGCATTTTTCTCCTGTATGCGTGCCTGTCTTCAACGTCTCTTGAGTCTATTTCTGCGTCATGTAGGTCTATTCTGATTTATGCGATCCACGACGTTGTTGATTTGACTCCTTGTATATACTTAAGGAATATGTTAGAAAGTCTCGTTGTTAGGAGTCTACTGATGTGTCCATAGAACCGAAGCCTCCTTCTTCTGATATCTGCTGCCAGGTTCGATATCTTCTCTGTGGTCTTCCGGGAGTGCAACCTGTATCCATCTTCTGTTAATCTCGGGCCAAGGATCTTCCTCAAAATTTTGCGTTTACATATATATATATATATATATATATATATATATATATATATATATATATATACAAGAGGTGTGTTAAGAAAGTAATGGGGATTTTAATCTTTGAACAAAATATTTATTTATTTTTATACATTGGTGTTGTCGCCTTCAAAATAGTCCAGATTGGAGATTATGCATTTGTTCCATCACTTCTTCCAATCCTTGAAACACTTCTCAAACTCGATCTTTGAAATACGCGTAGCCTTTAGGCCTTTCAGCGATGCCCTTTTAATGTCATCTACTACTGAAAAACGACGGACCTATAAGGTACTCTTTATTTTTGGAAATAGGAAAAAGTCATACGGAACCATATCTGGCGAATATGGAGGCTGGGGCATCGTTACAGTACGTTTTTTGGCCAAAAATTGACGAACAAGCAATGAAGTGTGAGCTGGCGCATTATCGTGGTGCAAAAGCCAGGAATTGTTTTTTCAGAGATCCGGGCGTTTTTTTCGGATTGCTTCATCTTCGTTCAACTTGTAGGTAGTACTTACTCCTTATTGACCGTTTCACCTGGTGGCAGGAATTCATGTTGCATTATGCCATTACTATCGAAGAATACAGTGAGCATAACCTTCACGATCGACCGCACTTGTCGAGCCTTTTACGGTCTTGGAAAGCCAGAATTCCTCCACTGGGAGGATTGAGCTTAGTTTCGAAGTCATATCCGTAAACCCATGTTTTGTCACCTGTTAAAATACATTTCAGTAATTCTGCATCGTCGTCGACTTCATTTATTGACTCCTGAGCAACTTCCATTAGCAGCTGTTTGTGTTCAAAATTCAACTATTTTGGAACGAATATTGCTGCCACGCGTTTCATACACAAAACATTGGAAACAATGTCATGACATGATCCAATCGATATGTCAACATCATCAGCGACCTCTCTAATTGTGATTCGGCGATTGTCCATAACCATTTCTTTCACTTTTTCCTCGTTTTCTTTCTGAACACACCTCGTATATATTTGTATTTGTGTGTATGTGTTTGTGTGTTTGAGTGTGTGTGTGTGTGTGTGTGTGTGTGCGCGCGCGCGCGCCCACTTCAAAAAAGTAATTTTCATGTAGTATTTTCATTTAGCTTAAAATATATTCAAAAAATTTTAAAAAATGTGAATTTTTTGTCCATGTAAAAAACGTCCATGCCACCGAAAGTGGTAAAAATAAAAATAAAACACTTAGGGAGATCCCCACGAAGTGTCAAAGCAGAAATGAAAAAAGACCTAACATGTGATCAGGGAACCAGAGGCAAGGGTGTGTTCAAGGCTACAGTATACAACTTACGGCTATCCTTTCACGCCAGTGCCGAATGGAGCGGGCCTACCTGTTTAGAATTAATAACACCTTCCGTTCTCTCTCTCTTTCTCTCTCTCTCTCTCTCTCTCTCTCTCTCTCTCTCTCTCTCAAAGTCGTCATTTGTCCTCGTAATGGCCACGTATTTTTAACCGGGTCATGATTACATGTAATTCTTGATTTTTGTTCTATTTGACCACCCACTTAACCTGCCCTGAATGTTTATTCTTAGTTTTAAGTTATTCGACTTAAGTATTCTTAGTTTTAAGTTTTAAGTACAGACATGTAGGAATTTTTAAGATGGCACTTCATAACGAGATTTAATTTATATTCTAAAAACATTATGTTTTTATACAGAAATAATAACATAAGTTATGCACCATTAAGTATCAAATTTATAAACATGAGTTGATATTTGTTTTAAAAAAATGAAATTATAGTACAACAATTTTATTATTTTTCAATTATCTGGCATTTAATTGTTTTAAAAAAAACCCCGAAATGTAGACTTCAATTTTTGAAATCAGTTTATCAGATTTTGGTCAAGTGAGTATTCATAACCAACAAATCTAGCAGAAATCAAATGCACGATTCGAGAGTATGGGTACATTAAATAAAACCCGACGGCGGTCGGGGTTCATTTTTTTCGATACGTGAGAACCCAAATTACTTTTATTTTAACAATTCGGTAAGCTAATTTTAGTTAATGGATACTTTTTGGTGCTGAAATACTGTGAGCGCAACTTTATCGGATTCGTTAGAGCTGGTTTTGAGAAAATTCAATTTTTTATTAACTTTTTTGAAAGTGTATGTTTCAAAAAAAAACACCCGATCGCGACCGAAGAAGAGACAAGAGTTAAAACAAGATCGAGAGGTTGTAAGACACGCCAAATTGTTTCGAGGCCTATGTCGGTCGATGTGGCCGCCTCGGTGGCCTAGTTGATAGCGTACTAGGCTTCCACCCCGAAGACCCGGGTTCGATTCCCGGCCATTAGCCCAAGTGTGCACAATAGTCGGACGTTAAACACAAAAAAAAATCTAACGATGTGCACACGCAGAAACTCAAGGACGTCTTAAACGAGTGAAGCTGTTTTGAAACCAGTTCAACACTCTACTGTCTTGTAACATGCAGTACTGTGAAGACATTATATTTATTAAAAAAAAGAAAAAAAGGTCATAGGGGAGATGCCAAGAAGGAACACAAACTTGCACAGGAATTCAGTGATTTATGGATGCAATAAAATGTATGACGAGCATGACGTAGAACAAGATTTATGAGTGCAGTGTAATACAAAACGTGAATTACACGAATCTAACTGAAGAATGTTGAAAATTGTAGGTTATATTATTTTATTCAGTGCAACGTATAGAGCAGAGTCGTTACCTACTGTAATGTGTAGGCTAATAACCGCGTCTCGGTGACGTGATGGAAGCGAATGTCCAAAGGTAATGTTTTGTGAATCTGATTTCACAATCGTAATCTGTGTTTAAATCTGAATTTTAGTATTTTAAACGTTGAAGTTACATTGAAAATACGAAAATGAACCCTGACCGCCGTCAAATTAAATTATTTTCAATCGATTTTTTTCCCGGCGAAAAACCTTTAAGGTTATCACCGCCGAGGCGCGACATTAATTATTTAATACGATTTTTTAAAACAAAGGAACAAGAGAGATAAAAATTTAAGACATTATAAAAACAACAAACAAAACAATAACAATACAAAATACAATAACAACTATAAATAGATAGTGTATTAAAACTAGTTAAAAATAATGTAAATCTTAAAACAATATACACACAAAGTTATTGTAGACTGTATATTGGCCATACAACAATAACAAGATAAATAAAGGCAATATTAACGTTCCTAAAACTAATTAACAAAATAAAAACAACTTAAAAATAAATTAATAAATAACAAATATAAACAAACTTTTAAGGGCTGTAAAGGAGCCTCTCGCTAACGAGAGAGAGCGAGCGAGAGAGAGAGTGCGTTGTGTGTGTGTGTGTGTGTGTGTGTGTGTGTGTGTGTGAATGAGTGAGTGAGTGAGTGAGAGAGAGAGAGAGAGAGAGAGTGCGTTGTGTGTATGTGTGTGTGTGAATGAGTGAGTGAGTGTGAGTGAGTGAGAGAGAGAGAGAGAGAGAGAGAGAGAGAGAGAGAGAGAGAAGCGAGAGAGAGTGTGTTGAGTGTTTGTGTGTGTGTGTGTGTGTGTGTGTGTGTGTGTGTGTGTGTGTGTGAGTGAGTGAGTGAGTGAGTGAGTGAGTGAGAGAGAGAGAGAGAGAGAGAGAGAGAGAGAAAGCGAGAGAGAGAGTGTGTGTGTTGTGTTTGTGTGTGAATAAATGAGTGAGTGAGAGAGAGAGAGAGCGAGAGGGCTAGTGTGTGTGTGTTGTGTGTGTGTGTGTGTGTGTGTGTGTGTGTGTGTGTGTGTGTGTGTGTGTGTGTGTGTGTGTGTGTGTGTAAATGAGTGAGTGATCGAGTGAGTGTGTGTGTGTGTGTGTGTGTGTGAATGAGTGAGAGAGAGAGAGAGAGAGAGATAAAGCGAGAGAGAGTGTGTGTCTTGTGTTTGTGTGTGAATGAATGAGTGAGTGAGTGAGAGAGAGAGAGAGAGAGAGAGAGAATGAATGAGTAAGTGAGTGAGAGAGAGCGAGATGGCGAGTGTGTGTGTGTGTGTGTGTGATTGAGTGAGTGATCGAGTGAGTGAGAGAAAGAGAGAGAGTGAGAGAGAGAGAGTGAGAGAGAGAGAGAGAGTGAGAGAGAAAGTGTGTGTGTTTTAGCACTCTAGCATTCGCAATTTTGTTCCGATTTTATTGAAACTTGGCACGAAAATGGTTTCCCGGTAAAACTACGACAAATTCGAGCCAAGCTAAATCCGCGCACATCCGTTTCAGAACGACAGACATTTTTTTAAATCTTTAAAAAAAACACAAATTTTTCCCATTACACTTTTTTGCAAAATCCTCTTTATGATTGTGAAACCGTTTTTTCAGAAAAATGTAACAATAAATATTTATCGTTATACTTTTTTTAAATTACGAACGTGAGTGTTTGCTTATAGAATATATAACGTATAAAGTGACTGAAACCAATGATACTTGGCTTGTATTCCAACTAACTGTAACAAAACCAAACACATTACTAACTATCGGTCGACAACAACCGTTGCTTTGAACAAGTTTTAAATGCGTGCTTTAAACCAGATCACACTGGCCTGTGCTCGGTAAACATAAAGTAGAAACTTTACACCTCTCGCTGCCGTCCCAGCCTTTGTTCTGGTCTAATAATTCCATTCGTTGCCGTTACATTGTTTGTGCCTCTGAAACAGGAAATAAACATTCTTTTTATAAACCACTCAATAAAACAGTGCTTTCTTTGAAGAGAGTTGATGAAAGAATATAATCAGAATATGTGCATCGTACGCAATTAATTCTCGAGTCAACATTCCTTTTTCTCAGCACATAATATTCGTACAGACATAAATGAGGTATCTTAAAAAAGATTTTTTTTTAACCGGCTTCTGACATTGCAAAACTATTTTACGCTAAAATTTACTGTTTTTGGAAAATTTTAACATAAAAGACATTTTTAACTGTCATAGACAAAACGGCATCATGAATGCGCATGCGCGGCATCACAAATCAGACCTTATATTTTACGAAGATAATTTATCAAACACGAATAGATAATTCGATTTAAAATGTCTATTTTTAGCATAACGTGCTTAGAACAATATTTACAAAATTTACTAGTGCTTTCGTTGACAGTCATCCTATCCCTCACAGTCACTCATTCACACACACACACACACACACACACACACACACACACACACACACACACTCACTCTCTCTCTCGCTCTCTCTCGCTCTCTCTCGCTCTCTCTCACTCATCCACACACACACACACACACACACACACACACACACACACACACACACACACACACTCTCTCTCTATCTCTCTCACTCACTCATTCACACACACACACTCTCTCCCTCGCTCTTTCTCACTCACTCATTTATTCACACACAAACACAACACACACTCTCTCTCGCTCTCTCTCTCACTCACTCACTCACTCACTCACACACAGACACACACACACACACACACACACACCTCCCTCTCCCTGTCTCTATTTTTGTTTTGTTATTGTTATTTTAAGGCGAAAAACACATTGAGGCTACTATCGCCACCCTAAATGCAAGTGTGTGTATAAAGTGTTGTACTCGTAATCGTAGTGTTGTAAGTGTAAGTGTGTGTTAGATTCGGATACCGCGAGAGACGTCTAAATCCTCTCAACAGGTGCAACCCTCTCTAGCTTGCACCCACCGGCGGGGTTCCTTATCTGTGTGTGTGTGTGTGCGCGCGCGCGTGCGTTTGTGTGTGTGTGTGTGTGTGCGCGCGCGTGTGTGCGTGCGTGCGTGTACAAATTCCTTCACGGATGGAAAATTGTGAATCACATTGACAACCGGTTTACATCCGTTCGTCGCAATTGTTGTAGAAGAAACACTGTTTCGATGTTTTGCCAAAATCTTATCTCACATCTTCGAGGTTGTTGCTCGCTCCAATTCTGAAGTCGAACTGAAGGAAACTTTCACCTGCCGGCTCTTTTTATTACTCAATCTGTGCACTTTTTACTACTGTCGTGCGGAGTTTATAGAGTAGTTGGAATGCAAAGTTACATTAGTTTCAGTAAGTTTTATTTGCATATTTATAATTCATTTTTTCGGTAGATGGTAATAAATTGTATACAAACAGTACAACATGTTTTGGTGAAACAAACGAACGTGAGCCATTTCGCGTAACGAATTCACCCGACTCACTGTTTAGAATTTTGAAAGTCAGCCGCGTTTATGAAATACGGTATGTAAGCTCATACTATGTTTAGAGTTATTGAAATTTTATTCTGTAAATGTTCGTGTTTTACGCGAGCGCGGCGCAGGGTCGTGCGATTATTCAATGTTTCAAGGTCACGTGATGGGTAGGCTGTAGGTAAGATGAAGATTATATCAAAACACTTTAAGTAACTTTAAGCCGGGCTGGTTAGATTTATAGTCCACCGAGCGACTTAAGATTATGAATACCTAATTAGCCAATAATTAGTGGGCTACCTTGACCTAAATATTACAATAACTTTGTGTCGCTCTACACCGGCAAGTTATAACGGTTATAAGATTAAATATATAACAGCTAAATTATGAAGGAAAATAGTTTATTGTAAAATTTTAATTAAATGATACCAGTTAAAATTCTTTTTATATTCTTCTTCTTTTCTGCTTTGATTATTATCACTACGTTCAGTATAATGATCTGCATTTCCTAGCTTCGTCAAATCTACTTTCGTTGACGCGTTTCGGAGAACCTCCATCTTCGAAAAATATATATATTCTCCTATACTCTATACTTTTGAGTATTTAGCCGCCTCGGTGGCCTAGTGGATAGCGTACTAGGCTTTCACCCAGAGGACCCGGGTTCCCGACGAGGATTCCCGGCGAGGGCTTGGCATTTTCATACGCTATAAATCATCCCATCGTCTGCATTAGCCCAAGTGTGCACAATAATCGGACGTTAAACACAAAAAAACCAAAAAAAACTGTGAGTATAGATATAGTTTTTGAAGATGGAGGTTCTCCGAAACGCGTCAACGAAAGTAAAATGACGAAGCTAGGGAATGCAGATCATTATACGGAACATAGTAATAGCAGTTAAGGTAATTTCTGTTTATATTGCTTTACATTTATAATAACGTCCACACTGGAAAATTTTATTTGTGGGTTTTCACCTGTAAATAATCCTGTGTATCCTGTGTTCGTACACTCGTAACGCTGAGTGAGTAAATAAAAGTTTTGAATAAACAAGATCGGATACGTAAATATTTTTATTTGAGGTATAAACCTATTAAATTGTTCTGCATCAAAAACCCTTGCGAATAATCTTCAAAGTTAAAATTATAGAGAAAATTCCGAAATGTTCTGAACGCAGTCGCCTTGTTTCTAAAGCGATTTGCCGATTCAAGCACGGACTCCACGGTTTGAATAATATTTTCATAATTGAAGGAGATTTTCAAGAGATATTGGAGCGAAATGTAGTCCAATAAGTAAACTGCAGTGAACATGTTCAGTAATGTATGCATTGGGGAAAAATGATTAAAGTCCATTTTTCTGCCAAATTGATATTACAGTGGAAACTGGTAGCTTATAGTAAACAGTATATAACTATGATATCATTCAGGTAAGAAACATCATAGTCACTGTGTTATAATAGGAAAACAATTGGGGCTAACGGGGAAGAATGATCACAGTCCACACGCCAGCGAGCAAAACAGATCAAGGTCCTATTTGCTCCCCTCCACTCACATCCGATTGTCAGCAGTGCTTGCTTTGTTTTTTGGTTAGTTGAAGTAACGTGTATAAAAAACATAACCTCATGTGTATAAGGTAACCTGTTTAAACAATATAGGTGAATTATCTTGAGTGAAACAGACAGTGAAGAATGGACGAGTATACGAGGTTTGTCCAATAAATACGCGAACTGGTCGAATATGGTGGCCATTACGGAGAGTTAAGCCACGCCCACTGGCCTCACGTGTTGTCTGGGACCCAATGAGCCGTCAGTGCTTGGCAGAACGTTACGTTGTGCGGATCTTGCGAGTAGAGTTATTTTTAGTTTTGCATTATTTTTTTGTTCGTCGATATGGAAATTGACCAATTCACTGAACAACAAATTAACATCAAGTTTTTGGTAAAGCTTGGTAAAAATTACCAAGAAATTGCTGAAATGTTGAGAGTTGTTTATGGTGATAATGCTATGAAGAAAACAGCCATTTTCAAGTGGATTAAGCGCTTTAAAGAAGGTCGAGAAGACGCCACGGATGATGCAAGAATTGGACCTCCTTCAACCTCTTGTGTGCATGAAAACATTGATCGTGTGCGGCGTCTTGTCCTTACTGATCGCCGAAAAACTGTCCGAATGATAGCTGAAGAACTAAATTTAGGAAAATCAACAGTGCGCACAATCTTAACCGAGCATTTGGGCTTAAGAAAGGTTTGTGCGAAAATCGTGCCAAAACTGCTGACTCCGCATTAAAAGTTGAGAAGAGTCGAATGTGTTACTGACTGGAAAAATTCCATGGAAAATGATTTTGGATTCTTAAATAGGGTTATCACTGGTGATGAATCGTGGTTTTTCGAGTATGACCCCGAATCGAAATCGCAAAACATGGAGTGGAAAGCAACAGGTGAAGCTCGAACAAAAAAATCAAGGAAAAGCCGATCAAAAATCAAAGTCATGCTCCTGGTTTTCTTTGATATCAAAGGTGTTCATCATGAATTCCTTCCTGAGGAAAAAACGGTAAATTCTGAGTTCTACCTTAACGTTCTCAAGCGTTTGAGAGATCGAGTGCGTCGTGTGCGACCACATTTGACTCAAAACGATGGATGGATTCTTCATCAAGACAATGCACCCGCACATTCGGCTTTGATTGTTCGCCAGTTTCTGGCTAAAAATTCAATCACTATCCTTGATCATCCCCCTTATTCACCGGACCTCGCCCCCTGCGACTTTTTTCTATTCCCTAAATGCAAAAATGTGATGAGGGGACAGCATTGGGAAGATGTGGACACAATAAAACAAGAAACGACGAGGAGACTGAAAAGCCTGACTTCCGAGGACTTCCAAGGGTGCTTTGAAGAGTGGAAAAGAAGATGGGATAAGTGCATAGCAGTGAATGGAGAGTATTTTGAAGGAGACAAAATCAATGTAGATGAAATTTTGTAAAATAAAGTTTTTATGACCTTAGTTCGCGTATTTATTGGACAAACCTCGTACATAACGATATGAAAACAACATGAAGAAATTGAGGCAATTACTGTTGATTTTGAAAGAAATCTGTCTAATATTTAACACAACCATATCTCATACTATCGTCGACAAGTGAATTTCATTTCTTTTAATATACATGTACTGTCACACTCAACCGCAGTATTTAAACGTATGATGAAAGTGTCAATCAGAGGAGGGCAGATAACATTTGCTCAATGCTTAAACACTTCTTTGGGGACATTCTTAGCTCAACAGTGAAACACATTCTTTTCTGCGAGTCGTGTGCGGGCAGAACAAGAGTTTCACAGTTATGCACTACACAGTTCATACACTTAAACGATTTGCAACCGTAATAGTGGTTTTCTTTTAAATGTATGGGGGGGGGGACAAGGATATAAGTATCTTGTCAATGCAGAATCTTACACTGAGACACCTAGTGACTGGAGGGATGTCATCAAAACGATGAAATTCAAACCATCACCTTTCACTGTCATCAATTGTGTAACAGAAGTCAAAATTGAAAATTGGACAGACTTTTTATTTGGGCTTTGTTTTAAAAAGTGCCCTATGTCTACACGAACAATTATTATTTTAAAGGTTGACCAAAAGCAGGCAAGCTTCATGTTTTACAAGTCAAACTACTTGGGTAGAAATTAAGAAAGTCTAACAAGCAAAATGACCCAAACGTACTGAAAGAACGTTTCAATGGAAGACTGCCCGTTAAACCAGCAAAATTAAAGGATATATTACATTTAAAACAGTTCTTGACCAGTCCCGATTCTCAAGCATTCTACGATTTACTGGTTCCTGCTCTTGGTTTGGACGAAGGAGGCGAAGATGACATCGAGCTTCCAGACAACCAATATTAATTGGTGGATGCTTTATAACTGGCAAAAACGATCAAGGTCCTGACATCTTTTTGTTTTGAATTTAACTTTTCATGTTTCATCTGTTAAGTGTTGTTTTTTATATTTCTGAATACGTAATGAATGCTGTTTTAAAATATACAAAGTTTAAGGAAGTTATTTTTATACCAATTTTTAAGTTATTTAATCGACTTGAAACTTGAAAAACTTATTTCTGAAAATTGTGGTGCGCAGGACTTTGATCGTTCTTCCCCGTGGCCCTTCAATTGTATTTCACAGTCTGACGTCATCGTTGGTTAAATTGGTGGAATCTGATTTTATAAAAGTTTAACAGTCCCGATTCTCAAGCATTCTACGATTTACTGGTTCCTGCTCTTGGTTTGGACGAAGGAGGCGAAGATGACATCGAGCATCCAGACAACCCACCAATTGATGATGCTTCATAACTGGCAAAAACGATCAAGGTCCTGACATCTTTTTGTTTTGAATTTAACTTTTCATGTTTCATCTGTTAAGTGTTGTTTTTTTTATTTCTGAATACGTAATGAATGCTGTTTTAAAATATACAAAGTTTAAGGAAGTTATTTTTATACCAATTTTTAAGTTATTTAATCGACTTGAAACTTGAAAAACTTATTTCTGAAAATTGTGGTGCGCAGGACTTTGATCGTTCTTCCCCGTGGCCCTTCAATTGTATTTCAGTCTGACGTCATCGTTGGTTAAATTGGTGGAATCTGATTTTATAAAAGTTTAACTTAAAGCCGGTGGCCATTGGATACGAAGCGGAGCTGCCCTGAGCTGAGCTGAGCTGAGCGAATGAAAAGATGAACTACAACCGGAAGTGCAGTTCGGACAGTTAAAGAAAGCGTTTGTATCTTTTAAATCAAAATATTTAGGCCTACTATTGAAACGGTTTCTAAGAACTAGTATGTTTAAAAACTTTAACCGAAGTAACCAGAAATAATAAGTTTGAAACGGAGTCAGCTTGAAAACCGAGCCTAGGTAGAGACGAAACTACACGGAGCGGACACCAGTAACGCCTCTTGACTCCGCTCAGCTCTGTTACGCTTTCAGTGGCCGCATTTACGTTAAAAACAATAGGTTAGATTTTGAATGCGTAGTTCGTTACGCTTAGCACTACTCCGCTCTGCATTTGGTGGCCGCACGGCGTAAATATTAAGGCCTACTGTAACGGATTGTAGGAAACTAAGACGTTTAAAGACCGGAACCTACCTAAGTAACGAGAAATAATAATTTTGAAGGCGTGGTCAGCCGTGGTGAAGGAAGCGGAGTCAGCTTCAAAATCGAGCCTAGTTAGATTCTAAGCTACGCGGCGCGGAACCCAACGACACCACTTGACTCTGAGCAGCTCCGTTACGCTTTCAGTAGCCGCACTAACATTAAAAACAGTAAGTTCAGGTTTGGAATGCATAATCAGTTTTATACCTTAATCAACGAACTGTTTGGGGACTCGGTGGTCGACATGGTAAAGCACAGGTCAGTCTGCTGCATTTCTGAACTGCTTCTAGCCGCGGTTACTCCCGTTGCTTTTCCCTTACCGTTAACACTGATCCCTCGTTCTCATTAGTCTAACTGGCGTAAAGTGTGGACGTTAAGCACGGAAAAATACACTCTTAGTATTGCGTTTGTTATATGAAGTGTGTTGGATGGACTGGAGGCCGTGGTAATTATTAGCGGGTCCCCTTTGAAAAATGAGCCACAGAAGCGGCCATGATGACACATACACACGCGCGCGCGCACACACACGCACACGCGCGCACGCACATACACACACGCGCGCACGCACATACACATACATACGTACACACACACACACACACACACACACACACACACACACACACACACACAAACAAACACACACACACACACACAACAAACACACACACACACACACACACACACAACAAACACACACACACAAACACACATACATACACACTCAATACACGCACACGCACACGCGCGCACTCGTACACACACACACACACACACACACACACACACACACACACAACAAACACACACACACACACACACACACACACACAACAAACACACACACACAAACACACATACATACACACTCAATACACACACACACACACGCGCATACACACACACACACACACACACACACACACACACACACACAAACACACATACGTACATACATACACACACATACACACAAACACACACACGCACACACATACACACGCAAACACACATATACACACGCAAACACACACACACACACATACATACATACATACACACACAACACGCGCGAGCACACACACACACACACACACACACACACACACACTCACACACGTGCGCACACGCACATACACACACGCGCGCGCACATACACACACAAACACACATACGTATACACACACACACACGTACATACATACATACACATACACACACACAACACACACACACACACACACACACACACACACACACACACACACACGCACGCACACACAAACACATATACATACATACACACACACACACACACACACACACACACACACACACTCACTCACTCACTCACTCACTCTCTCAAAAGGCCATCATACACGTGTTGCCACTATAAATAATTTCCCTTCATTAAACGCGAGAAGCGAACATGCGATGTAAAATTGCCGGCTGATTAATACTGCAGAAGGAAGGCTAAAGACAATCGCAGGTTTTTGACTGCGTCTTGAGCATCGGCGCTGAGTTTTGGCTGACTTTCATTCTTGACAAAGTGTCTAATCAAACATTAACTTCACCATTACACTCAGCAGGCGCATTACACTATCTGGAATAATACATGCGCGTTCACTTTGTTTTCGGCCGTCCTTGTTGTTTCCACTTGCACATAAAACATTCACCGATATTTTGTATTTATGAGAAAAGTGCGTGTTGTCAAAGTGTAAAAATTAACTGTTGTGTTTTAACACGTATCATGTTTTTAGGGCTGGTTGTGATGTTGGAATTTGCGGGACGCGTGATGCGAGGAACATTTGTATACTGATATATATATATAAAACGATGTGAGTCGCAAGTGTAATATTAAATTAATTATAATTAAAAAAAAAATCGTTTACGTCCGGTAACGAAAAGGGGACTTTGCGCATGTGAGGTACACGCGATAACAACTACACTATGGAAAGTACGAAGACGTTTGAACGATTTAAGTACATGAAATGAAGCGTTAATTTAATGTTTGTAGTTATATTAAAAGATCAGTATTTTCATATTAATTCGTATAGATCAGCTGATAGGCTATAATAAGTTACAGGTTATGTTGTTAAATACTAGCTGTGTTAATTTGTCGTGTTTTCGAAGAAATTACCGCAATTAAAATAAAAAAGCGAGAAAGAATATGGTACATGATTTTTATTTTTGGTTCAATGACAGATTTTTTTTTAATGTAAAGTTTTATTTGTTGTTGGTCGCTAAGTAAAAAGTCTATAATTTCCTCATTTTTTTGAATTTTTGTTAAGAAACTTAATGTCTCTTAGATTAGTAAGGGGACACGCGCGCAACTCTCACACACACGCGCACACACGCATGCACGCTCACGCGCCCGCGCCTACACCCACCCACCCATACACACACACACACACACCTCTCGCTTTCTCTTCCTCTCTTTTAAACTTACACACACGCGCGTCCCCTCACACACAACCACACACACATACACAGTTCTCTCGCTCTCTCTTCCTCTCTTTAAACTCACACTTCCTTTCTTTAAACTCAACACACACGCGCGTCCCCTCACACACAACACACACACACACACACACACACACAGTTCTCTCGCTCTCTCTTCCTCTCTTTAAACTCACACACACGCGCGTCCCCTCACACACACACACACACACACACACACACACACACACACACACAGTTCTCTCGCTCTCTCTTCCTCTCTTTAAACTCATACACACGCACGTCCCCCCCCACACACACACAGTTCTCTCGCTCTCTCTTCCTCTCTTTAAACTCACACACACGCACGTCCCCCCCCACACACACACAGTTCTCTCGCTCTCTCTTCCTCTCTTTAAACTCACACACACGCGCGTCCCCTCACACACACACCACACACACACCACACACACACAAACACAGTTCTCTCGCTCTCTCTTCCTCTCTTTAAACTCACACACACGCGCGTCCCCTCACACACACACACACACACACACACACACACACACACACACACACACACACACACACACACACACACACACACACACACACACACACACACACACACAGTTCTCTCGCTCTCTTCCTCTCTTTAAACTCACACTTCCTCTCTTTAAACTCACACACACGAGCGTCTCCTCACACACATACACACACCTTCAAAACCTCCTGTCTGATGTCAATATTGAATGACATCATATGGTTCCTGGTGTAGGTTTTATGTACATATTATCGACCTTTCAACACGTATTCTTAAGGTATAAATGTGATCGGTGCTCTATATATGGGTCCGGGTTACATATATCGTCACTCTCAAGAAGTTTTTAAGGTCAAGATTGTATCTGACTCATTATAAGTTTCCACATTAAGGTCTTACTAGGTTAATCGATCCGGTACTTCATTTCGCAATTGAAATTCGATTGTAACCAAGAAGTTGTTGCCCAAGCAAAACTAGGTCACCCCGATATTACGTAACAAGGAAAGCAATTAAAATACGTTTTTCACAAATTACCTAAACAATTGAAACATTCCCGCCAGTATTTATAATAAATAAGGACCTTTCAATTTAATATAACAGCGTTCACTGGAATATTGTTTAAAATACATAATAATAAAGTATAAATGCTTCGGATTATTTCGTAAAGTTACAAGCACTCGAGTGTAAAAGAGCATACTTATACAGCATCCCTTCTGCAAACAGTGCAAAGTGTTTGATGCAAAGTAAAACTTTAAGTAAAGAACATAAAAAGATGTTTGTTTCCCTTACAGTGCACGAGGAGGTAAGAGGTGGGTTTATGTCGCGGCGAAGAAAACATTACTCCTAGGGGTTGTTGGGGGGGAGTGTGTTTGTCCTAATGTCAACATATATAAGCATACAGCCAACATGCACGCTCGCTTCCATAATGCTTCTGTTTTCATTGCGTTTCTGAAAGAAAACAAGACAATGTTGGCTGTTAGCGTCGAGATTATAATTCGCTGTGTTGTTTGTTTGTACTTATTTCATTAAAATTTCATGTAAATCGTTGCAACTGATTATTTGAAAATCATAGTTCTGTATTTTATATTATTTACTGTTACTAATAAGAAGTAGAGCGGCTAAAAACCACTATAAAGGAGAAATTTTTCAAAAGACGCTTTTTTTGAGTTCCATAAAATAAAATAAACTATACGTGTGGAACTCGGAGAGTTACGAACAGAAGCGAAGCTTGTGTTAATGATATCTTTGCTGAATATATAATTTTTGAGTTCATCTAAAGGTAAATTTTTAAAGACGCTTTTTTGAGTTCCATAAAATAAAAAAGTATAGTTGGAACGAGACTTAGAAAGAAGCGAAGCTTGTGTTAATGATATCTTTGCTGAATATATAATTAGTTTGAAGATATAAAAAACCATCTAAAGGTGAAATTTTTCAAAAGACGCTTTTTTGACTTCCATAAAATAAAAAAAGTATACGTGTGGAACTCGGAGACTTACGAATAGAAGCAAAGCTTGTGTTAATGATATCTTTGCTGAATACAAAATTAGTTTGAAGATATAAAAAACCATCTAAAGGTGAAATTTTTCAAAAGACGCTTTTTTGAGTTCCATAAAATAAAAAAAAAGTATACGTGTGGAACTCGGAGAGTTACGAACAGAAGCGAAGCTTGTGTTAGTGATATCTTTGCTGAATATGTAATTAGTTTGAAAATATGTTAACAAATAGCTTGTTTTTTTTATTAAATAAATACATGAATTTTGCGTAGATATTATGTACTGTAGTTTTAGTCCCCGCAGGGGTCTAAACACACACTTACACTTACAACACTACACTTGCGACTTTAACGCTTTACACTCACACTTACATTTAGGGAGGCGATAAATAGCCTCAATGTGCTTTTCGCCTTAAAATAACAACAAAAATGTAGTTTTAGTCAGTTATTTCATATTAATTCCTAAAGGTCAGCTGATTCCACTGAACAGCTGATAAGCTATAATAAGTTTCAGGTTATGTTGTTAAAAACTACCAATATTAATTGAAATTATTATTAACGTTTATATTAATTTCGAATGTGTTATAAACGGTTACAACGTGCACGTGTTCTTCAAGTAAGGAAAATAACGAAACCAAAGCAACACAACGTTTTCATATAATACGAGTGTACTGATATCGAAAATAAGAAAGAAAACGAAAGAGACAGAAATTCGTTTGCTCGTTTTAGTTTCATATTTCCGTTTCATTAGAAAGGTTCGGGACACTTTTTTTCTGTTCATTCCTCTCGCCATTAAACATTAAAAGGTACTCTTCAAAAACATCGAAAATATCGTTAATTTATAAAAAAAATAATTCTAGTTTATATCCAAACTAGGTTTTTCAATTTTTCTAGAATTTTTGAATAATAATTTTGTATTAATCTGGCTGCTTGTTTAAACTCTCTCGAGACTACGTACATTCTTTATTGGTATAATATCTATTTTCGTATAATAACCCACACTAGGTAAAATAAAATTTAAGATATTTTCATACCAAATTGATGAAATGAAGCGTTAATTTAATTTGCGTAGCTATATTAAAAGATCAGTTGTTTCATATTAATTCGTAAAAATCAGCTATTTTTCATTGAACAGCTGATAGACTATAATAAATTTCAGGTTATATTGTTAAAAACTAGCTATGTTGATTTGTCGAAGAAATTACCGTAATTAAAATAAAAATGGGAGAAAAAAATATGATACATGATTATTATTTTTCGTTCAATGACAGATTTTTCTATCGAAAATGTGAAATTTTGTTTGTTGTTGGTTTCTAAGTAAAAAGTCTTTAATTTCCTCTTTTTTGTTAAAGTTAAGAAACTTAATGTCTCTTTAATATACAAGATGTGTTCAGAAAGTAACGAGAATTTTAAATTTTTTAACAAAATATTTAATTATTCTTCTACATTGATGTTGTCGCCTTCAAAATAGTCTCCATTGGAGATTATGCACTTGTGCCAGCGCTTCTTCTAATCCTCGAAACACTTCTCAAAACTCGATCTTTGAGATAGCCTTTAGTTCTTTCAGCGGTGGGCTTTTAATGTCATCTACGGCTGTAAAACGACGGCCCTTTAAGGTTCTCTTTATTTTTGGAAATAGGAAAAAGTCTCACGGATCCATGTCTGGCGAATATGGAGGCTGGGGCATCGTTACATTACTGTTTTTGGCCAAAAATTCACAAACAAGCATGAAGTGTGACTGGTGCATTTTCGTGGTGCAAAAGCCATGAATTGTTTTTCTACAGATCCGGGCGTTTTTTTCGGATTGCTTCACACAAACGGCATTGAACTTGTAGGTAGTACTCTTTATTGACCGTTTCACCTGGTGGCAAGAATTCATGATACATTGTGTCATTAATATCGAAGAACCTAGCGAGCATAACCTTCACGTTCGACCGCACTTGTAGAGCCTTTTTCGGTCTTGGCGAGCCAGAATGCCTCCACTGGAATGATTGAGCCTTAGTTTCGATGTCATATCCGTAAACCCATGTTCGTCACCTATTATAATACGTTTCAGTAATTCTGCATCGTCGTCGACTTTATTTAGTGACTCCTGAGCAACTTCCGTTCGCTGCTGTTTTTTGTTCAAAATTCAACAATTTTGGAACGAATTTTGCTGCCACGCGTTTCAAATACAAAACATTGGAAACAATGTCATGACATGATCCAATCGATATGCCAACATCATCAGCGACCTCTCTAATTGTGATTCGGCGATTGTTCATAACTATTTCTTTCACTTTTTCCACTACTTTCTTACGTCTTCACGGCCTTCTTGGAAACACTTATACCACTCGTAAACTCTTGCTTTACTCATAGCAGACTCAACATAGGCCTTTGTTAACATTTCACACACTTTATTCCATTTTTTACGCATAATTTGATACAAATTCTTTGATCCATTTCTTTTATCAAACAAAAATCGCCAAGCTCATAAAAACACGTGTAACCTCAGTGGCTGTCACAGACAAAGTCAACAATGAAAACAGCTGAGTTTTATCATACTTCAAGGGCATGTATACCAAAATAATAAAAAAAAATTGATAATCGGACTCTCCAAGTCCGCGAAATTTAAAAATTCTCGTTTCTTTCTGAACACACCTCGTTTATTTCCCCACACGCGCATTAAATGGCAATCAGTTCCATTGATAAAACTGAAGTTAAGGAACTACCCTAAATATATTTTGTCGTCAAACCTTATATTGTTTCTGATTTCAAGCCGCTATAAACACAATATTCGATACATTTTAAAAGCGGGCATATTTATAAGTCGGCTTTGCCCACGGACGGTCAGTTTTCAGAATGAGATACAAATTCACTGTAAGACTTCTCAATGGAAAATATTTTTGTTGACCCAGCGGACCGTAATAAAACGGTTAAATCGATAATAATCTTTAAATCGATTATTTCCATGGTCGTGGAACTTTGTACTTCCGTGTTGGTGAACTAAATTTGCCCAATATTATTTATTTATTATTTTTTTGTTGTTTTTTGGTGTTTAACGTCCGACTATTGTGCACACTTGGGCTAATGCAGACGGTGGGATGATTTATAGCGTATGAAAATGCCAAGCCCTGGCCGGGAATCGAACCCGGGTCCTCGAGGTGAAAGCCTAGTACGCTATCAACTAGGCCAGCGAGGCGGCACCAGCATTCTTTAAGTTATAACGTTTTTTACAAGTTCGTAAATATTGGAAGGAATCGTACAATTGGACTGTCTTTAGATAAAATTCTTGGTTTCGTATTAACACAATTTGTTGGAAGAAACATCATTGGGACCTCTGCGTTGTTTGTTGCGTTTCCGAACTTGCGAACCTCTAGGTCCTAAATTCGATACGGGAGTTTATTGCCATAAGAATAACGTTATGTGTTTATAGTATTTTTTAACTTCCGACTATTGCGCACACTTGGGCTAATGTAGACGATGGGGTGATTTGTAGCGTAGGAAAATACCAAGCCCTGGCCGGGAATCGAACCCGGGTCCTCGGGATGTAAGCCCAGTACGCTATCCACTAGACCACCGAGGCGGCTTTTATTTATAGTGTTTAGTTTAAACAGTTTAGTTTTAGTTTTGTATAGCGTTATTTAGATGTAGTCCTCTCTGTGTAAGAGATTTTTTCTGGCGATGGTAGCCTTCATGTGCTTTTCGTCAAAAGCCTTAATTAGAAAAAAATCGTTAACACCGTTCCCTTGTCCTAGGCTAATTGGCGTAAGGTATAATCGTTACATGAAAAGTTCTTATTAAATAAGTAAAAGTAAAGCTTATTTAGAAAAATATGTTATAATTTCGAGCAAGGAGGTGAAAAGGAAGACACAGTTGCGTTCGGATACTTATTGTGTGTTTTTAGGACATTCGTGAAGGGTTTTGTTCCGTTTATATTGGCTTGTTTTTCTGCAGCGTAAGCCTAACCATCCGCTAAGCCTAATCTGTTAAACCAGTTAGTGTCGGTGTTATTTTTGTATTCGCTCTCCTTTAAAACATTTCCATCGATTTCCAGTTCGTGTTCTAGCTTCCAAGTTCGTCTATATCCAGTTCGTGTTCTATCTTCCAAGTTCGTCTATTTCCAGTTCGTGTTCTAGCTTCCAAGTTCGTCTATTTCCAGTTCGTGTTATAGCTTCCAAGTTCGTCTATTTCCAGTTCGTGTTCTAGCTTCCAAGTTCGTCTATTTCCAGTTCGTGTTCTAGCTTCCAAGTTCGTCTATTTCCAGTTCGTGTTCCAGTTTCCAAGTTCGTCTATTTCCAGTTCGTGTTCTATCTTCCAAGTTCGTCTATTTCCAGTTCGTGTTCTAGCTTCCAAGTTCGTCTATTTCCAGTTCGTGTTCTAGTTTCCAAGTTCGTCTATTTCCAGTTCGTGTTCTAGTGTCCAAGTTCGTCTATTTCCAGTTCGTGTTCTAGCTTCCAAGTTCGTCTATATCCAGTTCGTGTTCTAGCTTCCAAGTTCGTCTATTTCCAGTTCGTGTTCTAGCTTCCAAGTTCGTCTATTTCCAGTTCGTGTTCGAGCTTCCAAGTTCGTCTATTTCCAGTTCGTGTTCTAGCTTCCAAGTTCGTCTATTTCCAGTTCGTGTTCTAGCTTCCAAGTTCGTCTATTTCCAGTTCGTGTTCTAGTTTCCAAGTTCGTCTATTTCCAGTTCGTGTTCTAGCTTCCAAGATCGTCTATTTCCAGTTAGTGTTCTAGCTTCCAAGTTCGTCTATTTCCAGTTCGTGTTCTAGTTTCCAAGTTCGTCTATTTCCAGTTCGTGTTCTAGTTTCCAAGTTCGTCTATTTCCAGTTCGTGTTCTAGCTTCCAAGATCGTCTATTTCCAGTTAGTGTTCTAGCTTCCAAGTTCGTCTATTTCCAGTTCGTGTTCTAGCTTCCAAGTTCGTCTAAAAGTCCTACCATCTTTTCTGTGTTGTTTCATTTACTTTTTTTTAACTTCCTTGCTAAAGTAAATATAAAGAAAGTTTACGGTGACATGAAATTTTAATCCTATCTTATCAAGATCACTTGATTCCAAAAAAATTGTGTTTACTCAGATTCATCCGTCCGTTGTCTTTCTGTTGAGTTTCAGATTTTTTAAAATCGAAACTAACGATTTTGCTCAAATGTAGTCATTAATAATAATTTTAACGAACAAAGCTATTAAGCTCACTATGTTCAGTATAACGATCTGCCTTCTCTAGCTTCGTCAATTTTACTTTCGTCGACGCGTTTCGGAGAACCTCCATCTTCAAAAACTATATATATACTGGTCACTAGTAGTGGGGCAGAAATCACCAAACTGTTAAAAAAACTACTTTTCTATAAACGACAAACAAACTGCTTTTTCAAACGGAAACAAGCAGTTTGATTTGGACTGGTTTATGATTTGCTAAACAAGGAACGGCTTTCCGAATTAGCACACCTACGTTCTATTCAAACGTTGCTGGAAGCGTTAAAACTGTTTTCCTGCTAACTGCTTTCTTCTACCTGCTTTTATGCTGTTCACTTTATTTCAAAGTTGCTTGTTGCTTGTAGTGAAGTAAGAACTGTTTGGTCAATGTCAACGTTCATCTCTATTTTGTTGCGAGTTGTAGTAACAACCTCTCACATTTTGTAAATACAGAGCCTAATTTTATTTAAACATATTTTTTATATTTATTATCAATCATCAATATTTTTTAATCAACTAAAAATATTCTAAATTGTTTGCATTTTAGTAAATATGCAAAGGACTATTTAATTTTTAAGTAAAAAAAAGAATGCTTCTATTAGAAATTCATTGCATTTTGTACATAAAATGGCTTATATAATTATTACGTTTTGATAATGTAATTTAATTATTACTACACTTGTAAGGATTATTTTATCCTTTCTAAATGCTTTATATCCAAAAACAGTTAAGGACATGGTGGCAGTGGGAATGAAAAAGTAGTCTTAGAAAACTGAATATATGTGCTTTATGTTTTAGCTGCTAATACAACTTTGAGTTTCAGTTTTCTAAACTATTTTTTCCAACTGTTTTAAAAAGCAGCTTTTTTCCTCAACAAACAGTTTGTTGACGTTTTGTAAAAATAGCAGACGCCCACCTCTACTGGTCAACAATATGGTCCGTACTATTTATAAATTTCTATCTCCATCTCGTACTCCACCTCTATTCAACACGTATACATTAAACTTGACTTGATCGCTTCTGATTGGCTCTTCAAAATCATACGTTTTCGCTCGCTTCTGATTGGTTCCTTTCAAAATTTCTCTTCAACGGTCGTCCCTCCTGTAAATTTTTGAAAATTTTTAGATTTTTAAACTTAATATCTGCTTCCGACGATATCTGTTCCTTTATTATGTTTTCTCCCTTTAATTTAGGTTTTAAAATTTCCAAGTTCTCTAAAATGTTCATACGTATTCCTTTTTATGTCATGTATAGAACCTTCATTGAGTTTTCTATTTCTGGAGGTATGTATCCCTCTTTTATTAAATATGACATATAATTTGAATCATTTTTGTCATATTGGAATGATCTTACATGTTCTTGAAACCTAGTTCTAAATTTTCGTCCCGTTTGTCCTATGTAGACTGTCTCGCATCCACACTGTATTCTGTATACCCCATTCTTACTATATTTGTCCTTTTCTTCTATATTCTTTGTCAGTTTGTTCCTTATCGTATTATTTGTAGCCATTGCTATGTCTATATCAGATTTTCTAAAAAAAAGATTCTTAAATTTCTATGCCTCTTTCCCCGTATATGTTAATTTAGCCCATTTCCGTTTTTATTCTCTCTTTTATCGCTGTTTTCTTCCTCTCTTTCTTTTAATTCTTCGTAACTGATTTCTTATAATTTTTAAATCACAATCGTTGTTCACTGCTATTTGGAAAATTGTATTCATTTTTTCTTTATATTCTTTCCTTTTTAGTGGTACATTTAATAATCTATTGAACATGTGCCTAAACGCCGCCAGTTTATGTTCTAATTGGTGGTTTGGCTTTGCGTTAATTATATTATCTGTGTATGTATCTTTTCTATATATTCCAAATTCATTCAGTAGATACTATTAAGAATCTAATGTTCCAGTTCTGAAAAATTACATTTCTGGTTTTGTTTGACGATAGCTTTCCAAACGTTTTTTGGTTGATTGACAACCAGAATTTTTTGTTTGTTTGGCTACTTCGGTATTTTAAAAACAATCACTTATTGAATGTAGAACAAATTGCATAATATATTTACGAAGTGAAAGTTTAACTCGCTCCTTGTACTTTCTAAGATTTAGAACTTTAAGAAGTAATACGATTAATGAGTTTAAACCCATTAATGTAAATGATGATTTATAGCGTATGAAAATGCCAAGCGCTGGCCGGGAATCGAACCCGGATCCTCGGGGTGAAAGCCTAGTACGCTATCAACTAGGCCACTGAGGCGGCTAAGAACGATTGAACAAACTTTTGTTACGCTGTTATAAAGTAAACTCTACAGTGCTCGTTTTATATGTAAAGTGTTTTCCACAATTTTTTTCAAGATAGGTACAAATTTCATGGTGACACGATCCTTACTGTAGTTAAAGATCACAAGAATTAAACTTTTTAATGAATATTCAATAATATTAAAACATTAAAGCACTTTTTTTTAGAGTACATAAACTGTATTTACACGTGTAGAGTACAGTTAAATGTTTTGAAAATGGAAGTATTCCGAAACGCGTCAACAAATATTTTGAGGCCGGGAAAGGCAGAAATATTACTTTACAATATTACAACACTCCTAACGGAAAAAAAGACGATTACATTGAGTTTCAACTTTTAACGATCTTAAAATGAAAACATTCGTGTTTTTTTTACGATTTTTCATTGGGAAATGAGTTATTAGAACACCATCGTCGTAAGACCCACACCCGGGACTTTGAAATGATCGCCGATAGCGGACTTTTTTTACAGCAATCGTGTTTTTGTTTGTGTTTTAACAATCCAGCTTTCGTAAATTTTGTTTCAAATTCTATACAAATATCGATTTTATTATTAACTTGGACATAAAAACCCTTTCAATTTTTTGAAAATAGCGGCCTTTCTAAATTTAAAAAAAATGAATATTTAAAATGCTGAATACATTGGTCAGACACACGAATGTGGTGTGATATTGTTACTTTCTGTAAATTCGCTTTCTAGAGGTCAGCGATACAGCTGCGTGCGGCAATTAATTTTATTTTAAGCAAGCTTTCATATTTTTATTATTTTCACTATCTTAAAAATTAAAAGATTTTTTAAATTAAAACTAAATCAGTAATTTCATTATTGTAACATAGCCACCGGACCACATATTCAAATGTTTAGGATTATATACCCATTCTTCCCGTCAGTGGTCTATCAACTCACCTATAAAGGCTACCGCGGTTTCGAAACTCTATAGTTTCATCTTCAGGCCATACAAAATGTTAAATCCCTCTGTCGAGGTCGTCACAAAGTCAAACAAAACATTAAAACATACATCACAAACACTGAGCACAATTACACGTTTAAAATATTCATCACGAAATTCGGCTTGGCCGAGCTACACACGCGACTCGTACGTCGTTACATTCCGGACTGCCACATAATCATTTGAATATGCGGTCCGGTGGCTGTTACAATAATGACATTAATGAAAATTTGATAGTTTTCCCACTATGGTATTTTAACCGGGTTTTCCGGTGACAAATTGTTTCAATGAGGAAAAGAGCATTTCGTATTATTTCCTTCTTCCGGTTGCATTTAGTTTTATCCTTACTTCCGGTTTGTTGTATTTTTAAATGCGATAAACAAAGGTAAACGTAAATGTAGTTCATTTATAAAGTAACGTGATTTCGTTTACACAAAACGGTAAAAAAATTAAAGTTAGGTTCTGTTTGATTGTGTTGTGTTTCTCTTTTTGTCAATCTGCTATAAAGCTTATTGCAAATAACAGTTTTTAGATTTACTTAGGAACTGTACATTTTTGTTATTCAAATTTGGTTTCGATTTGTACTAACACACAGACTGATATACATTCAAACAAAAACATATTTTATTTGTTTAGAGAATACATAGAAATGTTAAAATCGAGTTTTGTTTGTTAACAAGATATGTATTGATACATAAAATGATAAAATTGACTTTTATGTGGTAACAGGATAGATACACTAAAATGTTAAAATTGATTTTTGTGTGCTAATAGGATATAAATTGGATTGATATATCGAAAAGTTAAAATCGACTTTAATTAATCCTATATATTTCAAAACTTAGAAAGTCTTTCATGTAATAATATGTTTAATGTTGCTTTTTAAACTCTAAAGCTTTTTATAACCGATGTGTCACTATTGTTCTGTAACAATTACGTAGGGAAAGTTAAAAACTTTTTAAAATGTAAGGAATGAAAATTAGTTAATATTTTCTTCTTCTTTTCGTTTCACCCTCTTTGGGGTACGCGGAATAAATCATTTCTTGCGCGCTGTACTTTTCTTTGTTCCCAGTAGCTCTTCATTCTTTCCGATCTTCTTTTCCTCTCATCTTCCGAAATGACAGGTTTAGGTCTTATTTTGGTTTTATCTTGGAATCTTATTCTTTCGTCCTTGGTACTTATCTTAGCAGTTTGGTCAAGCAGTGAATTTTCTGTAATTTTTAATTCTATTAGGTCTTTTTCAATTTCTTTAAACCAGTTCGGTTTTGTTTTACGATTATGGAAAAAATCAAACACCTGTTTCGTTAATCTATTAGAGTTCATTCTAAGAAGATGGCCGTAAAAATTTATTCTCCTTTTTCTCATAGTATCTGACAGTTTTTCAATTTTCTTATAGAGAGCTTCATTTCTTATATATACTACCTTATTATCCTGAAATTTTGTTCCTATAATTTTTCTTAAGATTTTCCTTTCCGTTATTTCAAGCTTTTCTATCTGGCCTATGCGATTCATGGTTAATGTTTCTGCTGCGTACAGTGCTTCAGGCTTGATCACTGTTTTATAATGTTTAATTTTGGACCCCCATGAAAGGGATTTAGTTAATATTTTGTTGTAGAATTTTTTTTTTTTTTTTAACGGCCGACTATTGTACACACTTGGGCTAATGCAGACGATGGGATGATTTATAGCGTTGAAAATGCCAAGCCCTGGCCTGGAATCGAACCCGGGTCCTCGGGGTAAAAGCCCAGTACGCTGTCAACTAGGCCACCGAGCGCGGCTTTGTAGAATAAAACAAAAATTTTCCTAGTTCGTTATTCCCGTAATTGTTTACTGTCTCATAACGATAAAAACAATAATGTTCGGTTTATAACGGACAAATTACAGTGACTTGTCAGCCCTCGAGCGAATAACGCAAACATTTTATGGTAGTTAATATTGGATTTCGTTTACGTTTTTGATGTAGCAGGTATTATTTGATCTGCACAAAAGATTCTTCCTTTGAAAATTTATTTACGTAAATGATGTAATTTAATTTGGCTTCGGTCGAAAGGAATTGCATTGTAGTTCTGCATGCGACCTTATAACTGTGCTGTTATTTTCCATAAATTGTCACGAGACGAATAACTGCTTAAAGTAAATGGTTTAATTCAGTGTGAGTTGAATCGTATTATTATAATGCATCTTGAAATTGTTCTAAACCATTAAATGAGAGTGTAAAATTGGTTTAGTAGATTCTTCTTCTTTTCGTTTCACTCTCTTTGGGGTACGCTGAATCAATCATTTCTTGCGCGCTGTACTTTTCTTTGTTCCCAGTAGCTCTTCATTCTTCCCGATCTTTTTTTCCTCTCCTCTTCCGAAATGACAGGTTTAGGTATTATTTTGGTTTTATCTTGGAATCTTATTCTTTCGTCCTTGGTACTTATCTTAGCAGTTTGGTCAAGCAGTGAATTTTCTGTAATTTTTAATTCTATTAGATCTTTTTCAATTTCTTTAAACCAGTTCGGTTTTGTTTTACGATTATGGAAAAAATCAAACACCTGTTTCGTCAATCTATTGGAGTTCATTCTAAGAAGATGGCCGTAAAAATTTATTCTCCTTTTTCTCATAGTATCGGACAGTTTTTCAATTTTCTTATAGAGAGCTTCATTTCTTATATATACTACCTTATTATCCTGAAATTTTGTTCCTATAATTTTTCTTAAGATTTTCCTTTCCGTTATTTCAAGCTTTTCTATCTGGCCTATGCGATTCATGGTTAATGTTTTTGCTGCGTACAGTGCTTCCGGCTTGATCACTGTTTTATAATGTTTAATTTTGGACCTCCATGAAAGGGATTTCTTATTGTATGTTTCTTTCGTCAATTGGAAGGCCAATTCAATTTTGTTTCTCCTGAATTCCATTGCCTTGCCCTCATCTGCATTCCAACTAATCCATTCACCAAGATATTTGAACTCTTTTACAATTTCTATTTTCTGGTCTTGGATTTTAAGGTATTTAGTAGATTCTATTGTACAATTGTACTTTTGTAATGTGAGAGTAGGACCTGCATGTCCAAGGTGGTTAAGATCTGCTGCAACTCTGAACTTGCGCACGTCAAGGTCGTAGTTTTGAGACTGAAGTTACTTCCGTACCAGCTATAATACTTGTTTTAACAGTGCCCTGCAACGACTGGTTTAAAAGGATCATCATGTTAATATTTATCTGAAAACGCTTGACTGTTCTTTGACAAATTAATAATATATATTTTCTTAAATATTTTATTAATTTATCCATATATCAGGTGATTCCATAATATGTGATTGATAATAGGTGTTCCGGATGATCGATGATTGAAATAATAGGTGTTCCGGATGATCAAAAACTAGACAAAAATTGGTATAAAAGTAATGTTTGTTCCGGATTATCGGTGATTCAAATAATTGGTATTCCGGGTAATTGCATATTCGAATAATAGGTATTCCGGATAATCGGTGATTCAAATAATAGGTGTTCCGGATAATTTGCAAAACAAATAATACGTGTTCCGGATAATAGGCGATTCGAGTACTGAAGTTTCGGATAAAAAATAACTTGTGTTACGTATAATCGGTGATTCGAATAATAGGTGTTGCGGATACATAACGTTTTATATGACGTTGTTTTAATATAGTATTAATGTCGTATAAGTACACCGCAGGGGGTGCAGACTAGCTGTATCTATTTAGACGTCCCTCGCGGTATTCGAGTCTAACAAACACTTACACTTACATTAGAGAGGCGATAATAGCCTCAATGTGCTTTTCGCCAAAAAATAAAAAAATAGATATTCCATATTCGAAAAATAAATGTTCCGGATAATCGGTGATTCGAATAATAGGTATTCCGGATAATTGATAATTGAATAATAGGTGTTCACAATAGGTGAAAACAAATAATATGTGTTCCGGATACTGAAGTTTCGGATAAAAAATAACTTGTGTTACGTATAATCGGTGATTCGAATAATCTGTGTTGCGGAGTTAAGCATAAATAACGTTTTATATGACGTTGTTTTAATATAGTATCAATATCGTATAAGTATTACGACAGGGGGTGCAGACTAGCTGCATCTATTTAGACGTCCCTCGCGGTACCCGAGTCTAACACACACTTACACTTACGACTTTAACACTTTACACTTACACTTACATTAGGGAGGCGATAATAGCCTCAATGTGCTTTTCGCCAAAAAATAAAAAAATAGATATTTCATATTCGAAAAATAGATGTTCCGGATAAACGGTGATTCGAATAATAGCAATGTTCCGGATAATCGATGATTGAACAATAGGTGTTCACAATAGGTGAAAAAAATAATATGTGTTCCGGATAATCGGCGATTCGAGTACTAGGCGTTTCGGATAAAAAATAACGTCGGTGAATCGTATAATAGGTGTTGCGGATTTAAGAATACATAACGTTTTATATGACATTTTTTTAATATAGTATATATCGTATAAGTACACCGCAGGGGGGTGCAGACTAGCTGCACCTATAAAGACGTCCCTCGCTGTACCCGAGTCTAACACACACTTACACTTAAACACTACACTTACGACTTTAACACTTTATACTCACACTTACATTAGGGAGGCGATAATAGCCTTGATGTGCTTTTCGCCATAAAATAAAAAAAATAAAATAAAAATATCGTATAAGCGTTAGTACCTTTAAAAATTTGTGTTTAAATGATTAAGTGAACTTGATATTAATATTAACTTAATATTAATTAAAATTTTATTCACAAAATATATCATATGTTTTCCTATCATATAATTTTTTTATTTCGAATGTCTTTTTGAAACACAATCACAAATATAACATGAAGTAATAATAATAGAATTTTCCGTAGTGTGTTTACTGAGCTACAAATAAGAAAAATCATTATACGATGGAAACCCCTAATACAAACACGATGTTTTTAATTTATTTCTAATACCATGTTTCGGGAAGAAATGCGAAGAGATCGACTCAATTTAGACAAAGGCAAAACGGAAATAAGATTGACTTTGCTTTAACAACCACAATCTTGCCGGAAGCTTAGTTCAATACAGGAAGTGTGCCTGTAAACCTTTGCCCCGTCTAAACAATTTGTTTCCCCGAACACTTCTCGTTAAACGCCCCTTCCCCCATAGAGGGGCGGAATAATCAATTTGTATTCAAGGGTATAATCTGATAACAATTTTATCGATCAGAAATACCTTTCTCTGGACTCTGGAGATGTATTTATATTCTTTCTAGTAAAACTTGAGGTAGTTTAATGCAAATTTTTAATACATAACTTATAAACTAAAATGTTATACTGGATACAATCTATGGACCCTGAAATCACTGGGTAACACTTTTGAATAGAACTTTGTGTTAAAATTATTTCGAGAAATTAGTTGAAATTATTTCGTGAAATTAGTTACTAGCAAATTTTGCAGTGAAAAAGAAGTATTGGAGCGGCCATCATGGTAAGACTCAGACCCGGGCTCTACATTTAGAGCATAGCGTGACTTTTTGCATCCCTAAATTTTTTTTTTTTTTTATTTGGTGTTTTACGTCCGACTATTGTGCACACTTAGGCTAATGCAGACGATGGGATGATTTATAGCGTATGAAAATGCCAAGCCCTCGCCGGGAATCGAACCCGGGTCCTCGGGGTGAAAGCCTAGTACGCTATCCACTAGACCACCGAGGCGGCTGCATCCCTAAAAAGTGATGGGGTATATATATTAAGGGTTCATAATGTGTGTGTGTGTGTGTGTGTGTGTGTGTGTGTGTGTGTGTGTGTGTGTGTGTGTGTGTGTGTGGGTGGGTGGGTGGGTGGGTGGATGCGTGCGTGCGTGCGTGCGTGCGTGTGTGCGTGCGTGTGTGTGGTAGCAAGGATGGTATAGAACAAGGTTGTAATAAGGATGGTAGAGAATAAGGTGGTATCAAGAATGGTAACACGGATAGTAGAGAACATGGTGGTATCAACGATGGTAGATAACAAGGTGGTAACACGGATAGTAGAGAACAAGGTTGTAACAAGGATGGTAGATAACATGGTGGTAACAATGATGGTTGATAACAAGGTGGTATCAAGGATGGTAGAGAATAAGGTGGTAACAAGGATGGTAGATAACAAGGTTGTAACAAGGATAGTAAATAACATGGTAGTAACACGGATGGTAGATAACAAGGTGGTATCAAGGATGGTAGATAACAAGGTAGTATCAAGGATGGTATAAAACAAGGTTGTAACAATGATGGTTGATAACAAAGTGGTATCAAGGATGGTAAAGAACAAGGTGGTAACAAGGATAGTATAAAACAAGGTGGTAACAATGATGGTTGATAACAAGGTGGTATCAAGGATGGTAGAGAATAAGGTGGTAACAAGGATAGTATAAAACAAGGTTGTAACAATGATGGTTGATAACAAAGTGGTATCAAAGATGGTAGAGAACAAGGTTGTAACAAGGATGGTAGAGAACAAGGTGGTATCAAGAATGGTAGAGAACAAGGTGGTATCAAGAATGGTAAAGAATAAGGTGATAACAAGGATAACAGAGAACAAGATTCTAACAAGGATGTTGGCAGATGTTACAATCTCAGAGTCACGTACAATCAGCGATACATACTCGCAGGTCTCTTGTTTACAAATAAAACTGTTGGATGCGCAGTAAATTAAAAGTATTTTCAAAATTACCGGGACTGTCCATTGGCGCGATTTTGATCGATGTTCGAATTTTGGGTGTAAATAATTGCAAACTGATCTCCCGGTTTTGTTTTTGGTGCGTAGTAGTTGTCTGTAACCAATACCAGTACTAGCAGTTCAGAACATGGCCAGCACTCTGTCTCCTTGAAGAGGTCAGAATTGTGATAGCTCTTCAGCCAGTCAGATTACAGGGACTAGTCAACAACTACGCTCTTGTAGTAAAGCACAGCACGCCATTTTGAAACGGAAGTGAATGGGAAAAATACACATACGTCGTTCGAATTTTATACAGGGTACTTTCATACGAAATTTTAAAAAATCGGTCAATGTGTTTGGCAAAAACTGCGTAACAATCACACATAACAAACGCTGAACTGTCGTGTGGAAACAGAGACCAAGCTCAGTTAGACAAGGATAGCTTCAGTACTGATACGTACGTGTAAGTAAAAAAATAGCCGATGAAATGCTTTACTGTCAACGCTCTTAACCGAGAAATATTGCAGTGGCCCGCTAGCAAGGGGCAAGGTAGGCAATTTAGATACACGCAACAATGTACGCCGTGTGCTGAGCGGTCGTTGTAACCTAGGCCCTATTTGTGCACCATGATTACACTGTTTTCGTCACTATAAATACGTATACGTATAGCGAGGGAAATAATTTAAACATATTAATCCCTTGATTCTGTCCTGTCCAATAGCTTGCTCTGTGTATAACAGCTGGGATATTTTAGCCGAAAAGTACATACGTAACTAAATATTTAAATATTTTTGCTATTTATCATTTTAAAAATCTGAAAAAAATCACTCTTATTGTAGATACTGTGTAGTACGTATTGGTATATATAATTTTGTTTCAACCAAATATTTAATTTGAAAAATAATAAGTGTTTAATTTCTGATTAAAGAAATAAATGTTAAAACTACATGTTTAAGCCCCAATAGACCACATTATTTTACTGAATATGCTAATTTGACTGGTATAGTTAAATTTTCTGGTAAATACTAAATATTCTCATATATTATAATTGAACTTAATTAAATCTTCAACACCAAACACAAATCAACACGATTTTCACCTTGAATACACAGTGAACGAATTTTGAAGGATATTTTCCAAGGGTCTGTCGCAAAAATTATATACAAAGTTTTGATTCAAAACTCTAACAACTTAAAAATTTTACATATACTATTTTTCTGTATTTTTGGACCTCGACAAAAGCTTCTTTTGAAAAAAAAGATCAATTTTAGAAGGTTTCTTACGCCGCTCGATCTTTTCCAATACGGGTAAAAGTAAGTGGAAATATAATTTGTTTTGGGCGTGAAATATAAGAGGAACAGTCCGCGTCGCAGCAGTTCAGACGACACGAAATCAGCAGTCGTATATTGTATATAATTTATATTTGAAACAAGGGCGGCTACGGGCCTTCCAGTGCTTTGATATTTTATTTTGACACAGTAGTGGCTCTTCTGTGATAATATCTTACAATAGACTTATATTATCTTCTACCTTCTTAGTCAGGCAGCAGTAGTAACAATGTATACTGAACGGGCGAAGCGAGCTGTCTGTTTCAACTCAACCGTTCGGCATTGCTTGTTTGTTTGTTTGTTTTTTTTTTTGTTAGGCAGGTTTAGTCAAAAGCACTGGCCTATTGTTTTGATATTTGTTACAAACTTACTTTGTATAAAACTCAAGCAGTATATGTGTAATATTTTTTCCCATTCACGTCTGTTTCAAGATGGCGGCCTCTGATGACGCAGTTTCGACCAAACGCACAAAATTTGCTGTTCTGACCGTTTGTTTTGAAATTTCGTACGACGATACCCTGTATAAAGCCCGAATGACGTGTGTGTAAGATTTGTCCTCATTTATTTAAGTTTCAAGATGGCGGCTTCTAATTTAATTTATGAAGAGTGTACGCAGTTTTGGCCAAACTTACGGTTGTTTTGAAATTTTGTACGAAAGTACCTTGTATGAACACCCAGCAAGTGGGTGCAGACCTATTGAGAGGATTTAGACATCCCTCACGATACCCGAGTCTAACACAAACTTACACTTACAACACTACACTTACGACTCTTAACACTTTACACTCACGCTTACATTTAATGAGGCGATAATTGCCTCAATGTGCTTTTCGCCTTAAAATAATAAAAAAAACATGTATAAAATCAAAACGACACATTTATAAGATTTTTCCCATTCGCTTCCGTTTCGAGATGGCGGCTTCTAATTAAACGAAGACGAGTTTACGCAGTTTTGACCAAACGTATTGACCGATTGTTTTGAAATTCGGTACGAAGGTACTTTGTATAATGTCCGAACGACATGTTTATAAGATTTTTTCACATTCTTCCGTTTCAAGATTGTGGCTTCCGATTTATAATGATGATTGTACGCAGTTTTTACCAAACGCTTTACTCATTGTTTTCAAATGTGGTACGAAAGTACTTTTTCGTACTTAAGCCCGAACGAGGTATGTGTAAGGTCTTTTCCCATTCACTTCCGTTTCAAGATGGTGGCTTCTGCTGTTACGTTGACGTGTGTATTTTTTGGCTGTTTCCTGTAATACTGCATGAACGGAAAGACCTACCATAATTTTGACCGTTAATTTTTTTTTTTTTTTTTTTTTTTTTTTTTTTTTTTTTTTTAACTTCCGACTATTGTGCACACTTGGGCTACTGCAGACGATGGGATGATTTATAGCGTATGAAAATGCCAAGCCCTCGCCGGGAATCGAACCCGGGTCCTCGGGGTGAAAGCCTAGTACGCTATCCACTAGGCCACCAAGGCGGCTTTGACCGTTAAACGGAGAAAGAGCATACAACCGTCCAATAACGTTGGTTCAGTAACATTTTTCCTAAATATTACGGTTACCTTAATTGATAAATTCACGGAATAGTTTACGACCGCGTCAAATCGCTGTGGTGATGTGACCAAGCAATTACTGCGAGATCTGCTGTTCTTTGAACAACTAGAATTAGCGACCTTCATTACCCAGTCCCGCGAGGAATACATAATTCAGCTATAGCAGCAATACCGATCACTGCTTGTGTTCGGCCGCATTGCAGTCGCTCTTGTGATGAGGTCATTACTTATGCAGTGATCGTGGTCTGATTGTTCCCGGTTAACCCCAAATATTACGTAATTTTTTGATTAGGTTGAATAAACTAATTCGCTCGTATGTTTCAAAGTTTGAAATATCAAACAGGTTGGACTGAAGTGTGATAACTTATAAAAGGGAACGGAAAGGTTTTCTTGTGGATTTCCCAAACACCGCATCGTTTTTAGCGAATTGTCATTCGTAAGTGTTGTATTTGAGTGATTATGATTGCAAGGATTGGATACAGAAACCCAAATGACCACTTCATCGTCATCTTTATATTACTAATTTTTGAGGTATCGTTAACACTTACAACACACACACACGCGCGCGTGCGCACTCACACAGACATACACACACACACAATCAAAAACACGCGCGCGCGCGCACACACACAAAGACACACACACAAACACACACACAATCAGACACACACACGCGCGCGCGCGCACACACACACGCACACAAACACACACACAATCAAACAAATACAAACACACACACACACACACACACACACACACACACACACACACACACAATCAGACATGCGCGCGCGTACACACACAAACATACACACATACACACACACACTCTCACACACACGCACGCACGCGCACACACACACACACACACAAACAAACAAACAAACACACACACACACACACACACACACACACACACACACACACACACACATCAGACACACATGCACACACACACACACACACACAGACACGCACGCATGCACACACACACACACACACACACACATAACACACACACACACACTACACAAACACACACACACACACACACAAACACACACACACACATACGGACGCACCACACATGCGCACACACACACACACATACGGACGCACACACACACACACACACACACACACACACACACACACACACACACACACATACACACACAAAACACACACACTCACAACACACACACACACACACACACACACACACACACACACGTACATACACGCGCATACACGCTAGCGCACACACATACACACACACA
>CM040191.1:66393806-66406306 GCA_022606455.1 Callitettix versicolor
GTGACTTATGGTTTCCTGATCATAGTTTTTATATTATGGTTTCCTACCATAATATTTTTGTTAATATTACAAAAATATTGACATTTGCCATCATTTTCGTATAATACACGACATTTCTTCAAAACGTATTCATTTCGTTCTCTTGGTGACTAATGGTTTCCTGATGTCTACCATTGTTAATATTACAAAAATATTAACATTTGCCACCATTATCGTATATAAAAGAATACACAACATTTCTTCATAGCGTCTTCGTTTCGTTCTCTTAGTGACTTATGGTTTCCTGATCATAGTTTTTATATTATGGTTTCCTACCATAATATTTTTGTTAATATTACAAAAATATTGACATTTGCCATCATTTTCGTATAATACACGACATTTCTTCAAAACGTATTCATTTCGTTCTCTTGGTGACTAATGGTTTCCTGATGTCTACCATTGTTAATATTACAAAAATATTAACATTTGCCATCATTTTCGTATATAAAAGAATACACGACATTTCTTCATAGCGTCTTCGTTTCGTTCTTTTGGTGACTTATGGTTTCCTGATCATATAAGTCTTAATTCAAATAAGTCCCTTTTAAATACATCTAAATATTTTAAAGGTTTCTTAATTTATTATTTTAACGTATTGTTTTTGAATTTGTTTCTAGAGTCATTAATACTGAAGTTGCAAGCGATACTACAAAGACGTTGGTAATACTAAAAGGAATGACTTCAGAGGTCTGTGGAGTGAGAGACATAGTTGGAGGTGAGTGGTACCCTCAGAAATTATATATATTTATTTAACTATGTGTACATTATGGTCAAAAACAAACATCATTGAAACCTTTACATCATTGTTTATAAAACATTAGATTACATTTTGTACGGGTTTAGGAGTTTGTATCTCCTGTTACTGCAGTCGAAGGACCTATTGTACAGCTAAGCGTCCCGAATTCTAGTTCAGCAGACCAGTGCAGACATCCTGCTTATCCATTTTTAATTAGGATTAAGTAAATAATGTGATACGCGAAGCGCAGCATATAGTGGGTATAATGGGCACACGCCCGGGGATATTCTCTAGAGCATGTTGAAGAAGCTAATTAATGAAAAAAAAGTCTGCCCAATACCTTGTTTTTAACTCTTTTATTTAACCGAATCAAGTAAAACGCGATTAGACAGCTTTTACAGTCTGTCTGTATAAACGTCTTTCACAACATGCGTCACATGAATTATTCAAGTTTAATTACAACTGTCCAAGTCATTATAACTTGGGGCACAAACTTTCACACTGTTCCCTTTGTTTAAATTACGCCCGGCAAACTTAACTTGTCTCTAGCCTGTAAAAGTTTTACTATTATCTGTTATTATCTTTTAGTTTCCATATAATTATAAATAGGCCGTAGTATCAGTTGTAATAGTTGTTCCGTTTTTTGTACTTTTAGAATCCAATTCAAATATGTATGTTTCCTGTTTAAAATACTGCCTTCGCTTTGTTATCAAAATGCAGATCTTAATTCGGGATTAACTTTCATTCAAAATTTGGTAATTAAATAAAACATAATTAATTGTATTGCCAATTTGTCCTGAAGGTACATCAGATTAAACGTAATTAAAATCTGAAGGCCTAATAAACGTAATTAAAATGCTTGATTTAATTATGAGAAACAAATACTGGTGTTTCCACTATAATAGTCGCCTCGGTGGTCTATTTGATAGCGTACTGGGCTTTCACCCCGAAGACCCGGGTTCGATTCCCGGCCAGGGCTTGGCATTTTCATACGCTATAAATCATCCCATCGTCTGCATTAGCCCAAGTGTGCACAATAGTCGGACGTTAAACACAAAAAAAAAAGATTCCGAGAGCTCGAGAATAGTGCACACCTAAAGTCGTGAAAACTTCTTTTACTGTCGAGAATGTTAAGAACCTACAAACATCCTTACTGTCTAGAATATTAAGCACCTAAAACTTCATTATGATCGAGAATATTGAGGACCTAAATCTTTATTATGATCGAGAATATTGAAGACCTAAAACTTCCTTACGTTCGAGAATATTGAGCATCTTAAAACATTCTTACGGTCGAGAATATTGAGCACCTAAAAACTTTCTTACATTCGAGAATATTGAGCACCTAAAAACTTTCTTACATTCGAGAATATTGAGCACCTAAAACTTTCTTACATTCGAGAATATTGAGCACCTAAAACTTCCTTACGTTCGAGAATATTGAGCACCTAAATCTTTATTATGCTCGCGAATATTGAGCACCTACATTCCTTTTCCACTGCATTCGAGAACTTTGGATCAGTCTATCATTGACCAAACTCGATAACTTTGGTCAGTCTTTTGCCGACCACATTCGAGAACCTGGTTACTCTTTTGCCAACCACATTCGAGAACCTGGTTACTCTTTTGCCGACCACATTCGAGAACCTGGTTACTCTTTTGCCAACCACATTCGAGAACCTGGTTACTCTTTTGCCGACTACATTCGAGAACTTGGTTACTCTTTTGCCGACCACATTCGAGAACCTGGTTACTCTTTTGCCGACCACATTCGAGAACCTGGTTACTCTTTTGCCGACTACATTCGAGAATTTGGTTATTCTTTTGCCGACCACATTCGAGAACCTGGTTACTCTTTTGCCGACTACATTCGAGAAATTGGTTACTCTTTTGCCGACCACATTCGAGAACCTGGTTACTCTTTTGCCGACTACATTCGAGAACTTGGTTACTCTTTTGCCGACCACATTCGAGAACCTGGTTACTCTTTTGCCGACTACATTCGAGAACTTGGTTACTATTTTGCCGACCACATTCGAGAACCTGGTTACTCTTTTGCCGACTACATTCGAGAACTTGGTTACTATTTTGCCGACCACATTCGAGAACCTGGTTACTCTTTTGCCGACTACATTCGAGAACTTGGTTACTATTTTGCCGACCTCATTCGAGAACCTGGTTACTTTTGCCGACTACATTCGAGAACTTGGTTACTCTTTTGCCGACCACATTCGAGAACCTGGTTACTCTTTGCCGACTACATTCGAGAACTTGGTTACTCTTTTGCCGACCACATTCGAGAACCTGGTTACTCTTTGCCGACTACATTCGAGAACTTGGTTGCTCTTTTGCCGACCACATTCGAGAACCTGGTTACTCTTTGCCGACTACATTCGAGAACTTGGTTACTCTTTTGCCGACCACATTCGAGAACCTGGTTACTCTTTGCCGACTACATTCGAGAACTTGGTTACTCTTTTGCCGACCACATTCGAGAACCTGGTTACTCTTTTGCCGACTACATTCGAGAACTTGGTTACTCTTTTGCCGACCACATTCGAGAACCTGGTTACTCTTTTGCCGACTACATTCGAGAACTTGGTTACTGTTTTGCCGACCACATTCGAGAACCTGGTTACTCTTTTGCCGACTACATTCGAGAACTTGGTTACTATTTTGCCGACCACATTCGAGAACCTGGTTACTCTTTTGCCGACTACATTCGAGAACTTGGTTACTATTTTGCCGACCACATTCGAGAACCTGGTTACTCTTTTGCCGACTACATTCGAGAACTTGGTTACTCTTTTGCCGACCACATTCGAGAACCTGGTTACTCTTTTGCCGACTACATTCGAGAACTTGGTTACTCTTTTGCCGACCACATTCGAGAACCTGGTTACTCTTTTGCCGACTACATTCGAGAACTTGGTTGCTCTTTTGCCGACCACATTCGAGAACCTGGTTACTCTTTTGCCGACTACATTCGAGAACTTGGTTACTCTTTTGCCGACCACATTCGAGAACCTGGTTACTCTTTTGCCGACTACATTCGAAAACTTGGTTACTCTTTTGCCAACCACATTTGAGAACTGTGTGAGGTCAGTTACTAGCCGACCACGCTTGAAAATATTGGTCAGTCGATCGTCTACTACGCTCGATAACAATGGGTCCGTATACGGCAAACCATCACTCAAAAATGCACACCGCCAGGAAGCAGGTGACGTATAGCGAAGTAAGAATTAGAACCATTCAAAAATCTTAGAAATTTGGCATTCATATCCTTAAAGTATTTAGGATTCCGAGAGCGAGTCGCCTCGGTGGTCTAGTGGATAGCGTACGGCTTTCACCCCGAGGACCCGGGTTCGATTCCCGGCCAGGGCTTGGCATTTTCATACACTATAAATCATCCCATCGTCTGCATTAGCCCAAGTGGGCACAACAGTCGGACGTTAAACACCAAAAATAAACAAAAAAAAAAAAACAAAAAAAGATGGTGAAATCAGATTATTTGTACTTTTAGAATAAAATTCAAATATGTATGTTTCCTGTTTAAAATACTCTCTTCGCTTTATTATCAAAATGCAGATCTTAATTCGGGATAAACTTTTATTCAAAATTTGATAATTAAATAAAATATAATTAATTGTATTGCCAATTTGTCCTGAAGGTACATCGGATTTAAGCCTAATAAACGTAATTAAAATGCTTGATTTAATTATGAGAAACAAATACTGGTGTTTCCACTATAATAGTCGCCTCGGTGGTCTATTTGATAGCTTACTGGGCTTTCACCCCGAAGACCCGGGTTCGATTCCCGGCCAGGGCTTGGCATTTTCATACGCTATAAATCATCCCATCGTCTGCATTAGCCCAAGTGTGCACAATAGTCGGACGTTAAACACAAAAAAAAAGATTCCGAGAGCTCGAGAATAGTGCACACCTAAAGTCGTGAAAACTTCTTTTACTGTCGAGAATGTTAAGAACCTACAAACATCCTTACTGTCTAGAATATTAAGCACCTAAAACTTCATTATGATCGAGAATATTTAGGACCTAAATCTTTATTATGATCGAGAATATTGAAGACCTAAAACTTCCTTACGTTCGAGAATATTGAGCATCTTAAAACATTCTTACGGTCGAGAATATTGAGCACCTAAAAACTTTCTTACATTGGAGAATATTGAGCACCTAAAAACTTTCTTACATTCTAGAATATTGAGCACCTAAAACTTCCTTACGTTCGAGAATATTGAGCACCTAAATCTTTATTATGCTCGCGAATATTGAGCGCCTAAAAACTTCTTACATTCGAGAATATTGAGCACCTAAAACTTCCTTACGCTCGAGAATATTGAGCACCTAAATCTTCCTTATGCTTGCGAATATTGAGCACCTAAAAACTTTCTTACATTCGAGAATATTGAGCACCTACAATATCCTTACGCTCGAGAATATTGAGCACCCGAATCCTTACTTCAATAAATTACACAGGGAGTCCAATTACGACTGAGCCAAAAGCCTTTCCATGAAGTTGAACCCTGGACGAAGCCCCGAATGCAGACGGCTATCCGGCAGCAGTGTAACTCCGAGTGTAAATAAGCGTTACAGCCTCTAGCAGGAGGAGATAATGAATAACTGAAACTTACTAAAGGCACCGATCTGTTGAACTACAACTCAAGAGGTTTAGTTGCACAATAGGTTTATTGGTTATCCTTTCCTCTAGTTATTATTCTATTCTAACAACATATGAATAAATAAATACAGCACTAAAATCGAAGTACACGCTTTAACAAGACGGAGCGTGACGTACTAACTTGCCATTGTTGACAGTTGTGTTTACAATATTGCAATGTACTGTATATAGGTTACGATATACATACATTAGTATCGGTGAACACGGGCCTTGTGCGATAAGCGCCTTCACACTTGCTCAAGTTTAAACGGCGATTAGAATGCATAATTCATAAGCTCTGACACAGCGCTGCGTTATGTTCGTTATAATTTAATATCCATTGCGAGCTTACACACATACATTAGGCGTATTTCGTATTGTAGATAATTACGTAATTAACATAAGAATAGTGTTTTATTGCGCCATTAGTCACATTTAATTAACTAGTGAAATATGTTAACTTTACACTTAGTGTTCAATTGTTTTGTGCGTATCATTTACGTGTTCTTTTTTAGCATTTAAGTGAAATATTTTTTTAAATACTGCCGGAAGTTTACACAGTCGGCCGCGGGCTGGCGAGGCACTTTTCCGGTTCGGAATGGTGACAAAAATTCGCTTCTTGTTTAGAGTTGGCCGGATTCCTCGTATTTTCTCCCGTATGCAGTCCCCCTCGTATGTGTCTTGTATAGTTGTTCCGAGTGTTGTAGGGTGCCGTGTAGTTATTCTATGTTCGTTGTTCTGCCGAACAACGATTTTAGACCTGTATTTGTACTCGAAGTTATAGCAGGAACCGCCTCGGTGGCCTAGTTGATAGCGTACTAGGCTTTCACCCAGAGGACCCGGGTTCGATTCTTAGCCAGGGCTTGGCATTTTCATACGCTATAAATCATCCCATCGTCTGCGTTAGCCCAAGTGTGCACAATAGTTGGACGTTAAACATAAAAAAAAATTCTAAGATTTCCATTGTTAAAACTAATCGGAATGATGCTATTGTATACGGGAGATGCGAGAGGTGATACGTCTGCAGTAATGTCTGGGCAGAAGTTTTTTTTTTGTGTTTAACGTCCGACTATTGTGCACACTTGGGCTAATGCAGACGATGGGATGATTTATAGCGTATGAAAATGCCAAGCCCTGGCCGGGAATCGAACCTGGGTCCTCGGGGTGAAAGCCCAGTACGCTATCAACTAGCCATCGAGGCGGCTTCAGAAGTGTACTAAGCTAACGTATTATAGGACCTTAGGACCAACAGGATGCGAGTATAGTTAACGGGAGTGAACTAAGTTTCGCAGGCGTAGGCTGTTTCAAAGCCGGGAGAGAAGTTCGGGGATTTTTAGCGTGGCTGTTTAGGTGTTAGTAAGCGGAACTAGGTTATGTAATTCAGTCCCTATGTTTAGGCGATGACCTTTTCATATTTTTAAGTAAATAATCAACCCCAATAGATTTCTGTACAATTACGATTTACCCTGTATAATGCAAAAAACACATATTTCATTTAACGCAGGCCTGTGTGCAAACAAACAGAGACATGAATAACCTATTTTCTAAGTCGTAAAATGTACGTAAACTAAAAACGCAATGAATCAACTGGCAAAGTAATTGCATGATAACAGACGTTGATGCGGCAATAAATTACTGGCCGCTGTTATTTCTAAAACCTTGGCTGGTTATTTTGTCGGGTTTGTAATTAAAAACACAACCCTTTAAACGGTTTCAGTAATAATTTAAAATAGCATTAGACACATTAAACAATGAATGAACACCAACGCGTAAACATTGCACAAATTTTCTGACATTCATTTATTTACACACACAAATTTTACTGAGTAGATAAGCGCGAAATTTGTCAAAATCGACTTCCGCCAAACTGTATGGTCGTAAATGAAAGTTTATAAATAAAGCTATTGCAACAAATCATAAAAAACAAATAAAATTTTGCACTTAAGTCTGTCACGAAACGGACGCGGATCCGAATAAAAGAGCATATTTTACCAGTATTTATTGTTTTCTAACAGTGAACGTCTTACTGAGGATAGCGACGTGTGGACAATGAAACATTAATACTGCTGTAGTTTAATTAGGCAACGTAGGAATAGACTACGTGAGCACATCTTGTTAATGAACATCTGTATGGTGTTCTTAAAGTGTTATACGGCCAGTTTAGGAGGACAGTGATAAGTTCTTTAAGTTTTTTCCATGTGAACACCTTTGATTTTTTTTTGTTGCTGTTTAACGTCCGACTATTGTGCACACTTGGGCTAATGCAGACGATGGGATGATTTATAGCGTATGAAAATGCCAAGCCCTGGCCGGGAATGGAACCCGGGTCCTCGGAGTGAAAGCCCAGTACGCTATCAACTAGGCCACCGAAGCGGCTCCACCTTTGAATGACTGTTAGAGGAACTTAAACCATACTTGCAGGAGGCTTCGATAATCATGAGAGATTACATAGAACATAGAACGAATGGAAAAACGGAAAAACTGCACACAATATAGTAGACCGAGGTAATGACTGAGGCTATACTTGAGCGGCTACCCGTGCGCGTACAAGTTTTACTAAAGACCGCACCATAAACAGCTTCTTTGAGTGCAGGCTGGTGAAAAAGCTTATGTTTTCAGAAGAGTTCCTTCTCCTCCCCCGCCCGCCTACGTTTAAGTAGGCCCTAATGTAACTGCGGGCTAGTAGTTTCTGGACCCGCTTCTTGTGAAAACTCCCGCCTAACCTAACCAAAAACATAGCTACGTTGAGTGCAGCCTGGTGAAAAATCTTATGTTTTCAGAAAAGAATCCCTTCTCCCCCCCTGCCCGCCTACATTTAAGTAGGCCCTAATGTAACTGCCGGCTAGTAGTTTCTGGACTCGCGTCTTGTGAAAACTCCCGCTTAACCTAACCTAACCTAAACAAAAACATAATTATGTTAAGTGCAGGCTGGTGAAAAAGCTTATGTTTTCAGAAAAGAGTCCCTTCTCCCCCCCTGCCCACCTACGTTTAAGTAGGTCCTACTGTAACTGCGGGCTATAGTTTCCGGACCCGCATCTTTTGAAAACTCCCGCCTAACCTAACGTAATGTAGAAAACTTGTTTGCGTGGAGTATGTAGAGGCCTCAAGAGTTAAGGAAATAGGCGGGCGTAATACAGGTCTTGTCTAGTTGCGGGCCAAATCCGCATCGTCTGAAAGGTTCCAATAAACTCGATGGTTAAACTACTTCCGGACCTGCAGCCGAACTCGCATCCACTCCGTATGAAAAGGCTCAGAGGCAGCAGTTGTAATGTATCCGACTAAGGCAACTGATGGGCTTAGCGATCCTAGACTAACGTAACATTTGACTCTCCAAAATAAACCTATGTGTATTGCAATAAATAATAATTCTTTATAGATTTTGTAATTTATTACTCTGAAGTAGATCAAGAATATGCATATGCCCATATGGAATTATTGCATTGTGCTACTACTAGATTATAATATTTTGAGTTACAGAGCCTTGGTTACAGGGTCTTTAGGTCAGCCTTCCTTTTAAATTTCATCCGCCTACGATTGTTAATAGTATTACTTCTAGTTTCCAATGATAGCACAAATTAGGTAGACCCTCGTAATAAATATTAAAAAAATATATTATTTACCCTTATGATTTTACCCCATAACTACCCCCCAAATATTTGTTCTCGTTTACCCTGTGTTCGGACCGATAAATTTTAGGATTATGACCTATTCTTCCCGTCAGTGGTCTATCCACTCACCTCATAAAGGCTACTGCGGTTTCGAAACTATCGTTTCATCTTCAGGCCGTTATACAAAATGTTAAATCCCTCTGTCGAGGTAGTCACAAAGTCAAACAAAACATGAGAACATACATCACAAACACTGAGCACAATTACACGTTTAAAATAGTCACCATGAAATTCGGCTTGGCCAAGCTACACACGCGACTCGTACGTCGTTACATTCCGGACTGCGGAGTCTCCATCATTAGTAGCGCGCCCGTCATTGTTATCAGTCACGATGCGTCTGTTGGTTTTTGTTACTTACTCAAATCACTTATCCTTAGAGCCATGTCATATATTAAATTTGATTTAAATGAACGTTTTTCTTTAATGGATGTTATGGGGGTCTGATTTTTTGCTCTTGTAAATCTCTAACTCTTCAATCGCATCCATATAACTACTTTTATGACAAATGTAATATTTAAATGTTGGTATGAATGTCTTTGAATGTATGGTTTTTGTCCATAAGAGATTCTGCGAAAGCCGAGTTTATCGATAATGGAAAAAAAAAGTTTTCACACCCTGACAGAAATACGAATAAAACCCACGTTTTTGTAGTAATATAATCTGAAAAAGCCAATATATCAAAATTATTTTTTTCATTTTAAAAATAACTTTCTATACAGTTCGTGATACGACGAAGTAAAACTTATTTCGAATTACATTTGTCCTATCGTTATTCTGGAATATAACACAAAATATTTTAGTATCCGTCTCTTTACGTTAAAATGAACATGTTACTTAGCGAAGAATTAATTAGCACACTAACCAACCCCTTCCTAGTGGAGTGTTTGCATAGATATTTGCAGACATATTGTCTTTATAATTGGTATCGTGCTGAACTCGCATAGGATCATTCAACATGCAACCGCCGCCAGACAATAGCATATGTCTTAATTAAACTTATAATCACGAAGTTGCAAACATGGACACTGAAATGTTCCCAACTTGGATAGATGTTTTATCAGCTTTCGTGCAAAGTGCAATTGTACCACTGTTAGGTTTTTAGTGAAAACGGGCATCAAGGTAAAATCCAGACCCAGGTGCTTAAAAGCTTATTTATTCAACCAGCAAAATTAATTTGTATTATTTGTAACCGCAGAGTGAAAAAAAATGTCTGTTCGCGGACTGGTACTTAAAAAAAAAGAAAGAAAAACAAGCACTAAGATACATAGACATGAAGTCACTAAGATACATAGACATGAAGTCACTAAGATACACAGACATGAAGTCACTAAGATACATAGACATGAAGTCACTAAGATACACAGACACGAAGGCAAACACAGACACAAAGACACACTGACACAAAAAGCAAAAAGATACAGACACAAAAGCACTAAAATACATACACATAAAAAAAAATCAAAGATATACAGACACAATGGCAAAACGATACACAGACACAAAAGTACAAAGATACACGGACTTAAAAACTCAAAGATACACAGACACGAAGGCAAAACGATACAAAGACACAAAGGAACTAAGATACTTAGACTTAAAATCTCACATAGATACACAGACACAAAGGCACTAAGATACTTAGACTTAAAATCTCACAAATATACACAGACACAAAGGCACTAAGATACTTAGACTTAAAATTTCTCAAAGATACACAGACACAAAGGCACTAAGATACTTAGACTTAAAATCTCACAAGGATACACATACACAAAGGCACCAAGATACACAGACACAAAAAGCAAAAGATACACAGACACAATGGCACTTAGATAAGCGACTCAAAAAGAAAAGGGATTCACAAGCACAAATTCACTAAAATACACAGACACAATTGCACACAGACACAAAGGCACAAAGATACACAGACACAAAAATCAAAAAGATACACAGACACAATGGCACTTAGATAAGCGACACAAAAAGAAAAAGGATTCACAGGCACAAAGGCACTAAGACACACAGACATAAAAACTCAATGATACACAGACACTGTAACACACAGACACAGACTTAAAAACCGACAAATATACAGATACAGACTGATAGACAGACTTGCAAGTAAAAACCACTTTTTAGACTCAAGACATTTGAAAATTGGTGTAGCAAATCCACCATAATTTTATAATTAATTTCAAAATTAATTATCATTATGCAGGATAGTGATTCAATAAAAATGTTCTACTTAAACTGGTTTGACGGTCTCACTTTATTACCATTGTTCCATAATGTAGTAGCAAGTCACTTGTTACGAGGTGAAACTAGAATGAATACGTTTTTCTTTTTATAATTTAATATTTATATAAAATAATACCTAGTTCATAGGATTAAAATTTTGTTTACAGTACCTGGGGACCTCATTGTCTATAAGAAAGAAACCCTCTTCTAAATTAAAATTAATGTGTTGACCTGTTTCCCACGAGAAGAAGGGAAGATGGTGCCATTAATATACCCTTCACGCGATCTCTCTCTTCCCCTAGCCATCCCTCTGACTGCAATCTATCCACTAACTCAACTGTTACTACAATACATTGTTTCTGTTAGAATTACATAATCCTGTACCAATCAACTGTATTATGTATTCATTGTATTTACAATACAAATCATTACAGATCTTTAAGCAAATTTAGATTGTATGACTACCTATTTGGATGTCTGTACAGCTCTCAAATTTGGTTTAGTTTTAGAAAGTTTTCAGTGATAAATGACCTTTTGGGGGCAGACATCACGGTATGGCCTTGACTCATTTTTCTTGTTCGATGCTTTTTAGCGAATTTTCTTTTGAAAATTACCTGTTGAAGCGGCCTTCATGGAAAAACCCAGTCCCGAGTCTTTCATTTGAGCAATGATATATCAATATGTATTGGATAAGTTCATTATTCAGTTGGATTCGTTCATAAGTTTCAAAATGGCTGCCATTTCAAATCTTTAAAAACTCATAATTTTTCTTATTTCATCACCGTTATCTTAGCTAGAAACTGGAAAAGATATCGTTTTGAATTTCGCGAAGTCCATTGAGTGAGCGTTCGTTTTGTTATTTTCAATGTATTTTTAAACTTTAAAATGATAATACTCGTACTTGCATATTTTAATGCTGATTATATCAGAATTTCAAAAAAGGATAAAAAAAAAAATGAATATACAAATTATTTTCGGAAATTTTCTTCCCGAGTCTAACACACACTTACACGTACAACACTACACGCACACTTACATTTAGGGAGGCGATAATAGCCTCAATGTGCTTTTCGCCTTAAAATTAAAAAAATCCATCAAATCAAGGAGGCAGTTGCAGGACGCTATTAATTTTGTCTCT
>CM040191.1:66408806-66433806 GCA_022606455.1 Callitettix versicolor
GTTAAGACGAAAACGTTACGAATTTTTAAAGATTTTTAAAATTTCCGCCATTTTGAAACTGTTGTACGGATTTTGCTGAGTAACGAGCTTGTCGACGCTTTCCGCAAAAAGTGATTTAGAGGTTAAGATCGGAGCACATTTCAACATACTGGGTCAGGATTTTTCCCTGATGGTCGTTCTAATAATTAATTTTCCAATGGAAATTCTCTAAAAATTATGACTTGATAAAAAACCACTTTCTAATATATATTTTTATTTTTTATTTATATTTATTTTTTTTTTTGGTGTTTAACGTCCGACTATTGTGCACACTTGGGCTAATGCAGACGATGGGATGATTTATAGTGTATGAAAATGCCAAGCCCTGGCCGGGAATCGAACCCGGGTTCTCGGGGTGAAAACCCAGTACGCTATCAACTAGGCCACCGAAGCGGCTATATATATATATTTTTAAGTGAGTGAAATTTTACAATAAATTTTTATATTTTTGTCTGACGGACCTTAGCTGAACTTCTAAATTATACGTTTAATATAGCCCCAACTGTTAAATATTTTTAAAATATAATATGTAAAATTACTGAGTTTAATGTTATTTTAATAAATATGTATACATTAGGTCTAAGGGTGTAAGCAATGAAATATCACGTCTGTTCGTATATGGTTCTATACGTTTGTCTGGCAGTGTAAAACTTCCTTCTCATATGAAAAGTTGTAATTAGTTATAAATACTAATTTGAGTGTGTCCTGGTAAAAGTGTTTAAGCGTGTTGAAATTTGCACGTGTGCAAACTTTCAGGAAATTCTATCTAGTGGAAATAACCCAAAAATTTGTTTTAAAATTTTACTGAAACGTTGTAAGTGGACAGAATAAGCACTGACCTAGGTCGGCTTTTGTTTTTTTTTCGATGTTCTTTTAAACGTTAAATTTATTTTATTCAAATTTAGTTCACTTACTTTAGTCTTTAAACGTATGTGTAAAATTTTAGAAAAATCTAACGAACCGATTTTGATACGTTTAGCCGATTTCCGTTTTTCTTGTGAACGTTGTAAACAAAAATGTTAGATATTGCAAAGAAGACAATTTATCGTCTAAATTTTTTTTGCGGATGCTACACCAATAATTGATTGTTTGTTAATAAACCGATTGGTATTAATTTAAAATGTTCTTCAGATACAAAAAAATTTTTTTTTTTAGAAAATCTTTCAACGTTTTCAGTTTTGAGATATTTTATTATTATTGATTATGTAATTGTGCTTAAAAAAACTAAGTATGTTTATAGTATGTTTAATATAATAATTTGTTTTGTGAATACCCTGCAGGGGGTGCAGACTAGCTGCACCTATTGAGAGGATTCAGACGTCCCTCTCGGTACCCGAGACTAGCAAACACATACACTTACGACTTTAACACTTACACTCACAGTTACATTTAGGGAAACGATAATAGCCTCAATGAGCTTTTCGCCTTAAAGTAAGAAAATAGCAAAAAAAAAAAAAATGTTTTTGAATATATAAATTTTTTCAGGCTTGAAAATTTTATTAACGTCAACAATTACCTGCACCTATTGAGAGGATTTAGACGTCCCTCTCGGTACCCGAGACTAGCAAACACATACACTTACGACTTTAACACTTACACTCACAGTTACATTTAGGGAAACGATAATAGCCTCAATGAGCTTTTCGCCTTAAAGTAAGAAAATAGCAAAAAAAAAAATGTTTTTGAATATATAAATTTTTTCAGGCTTGAAAATTTTATTAACGTCAACAATTACCTGCACCTACTGAGAGGATTTAGACGTCCCTCTCGGTACCCGAGACTAGCAAACACTTACACTTACGACCTCAACACTTAACACTCAGTTACATTTAGGGAGACGATAATAGCCTCAATGTGCTTTTCGCCTTAAAGTAACAAAATAGCAAAAAAAAAAAATTTTTTTCTGAATATATAACTTTTTTCAGGCTTGAAAATTTTATTAACGTCAACAATTTGGTTTTTTTGTGAATCAGTACCTGTTTAAAGTAAAACTTTTAAAAATTGTAACAGAAGAGTATTTAATACCAGGTGCAGCGATCGAGCCATATTAATACGAAAATTAAGTGAAGACACATTAAACAAAGTAAAGGGGAACGCTTCAAAAGCTAAGCTTATTAAAATAATAATATTAAAAACAAACACATCAACCAGCCAAGGGGCGGGGGTGGTATTAGGCTAGGATTAAGGGTAAGCTTTCCCGCATCCTGCCTGTGCCGCAGTGGCTTAGGGTCTTTCATTACGAGAGAGAGAGAGAGAGAGAGAGAGAGAGAGAGAGAGAGAGAGAGAGAGACATGGTATTTCACTGGATTAAGGAGGTATATCTTTCACGTTAGTTAATATGATTATTACATTTTATTTTATCGTAAATTCTACTTACTTTCAAAAAAAAAAAAAAAAAAAAATTATTTGAACGCATTTCGTTGTTAAGTGCTATTTCTGGATATAATGTTTTTAGAAATATGCGTTCGAGGATTCGATAATTTTTAACTGAAAGAGTTATTTACTGGAACAGTGTTTGTTATTAGTGAATTTTTTATTCGAAAATGAGCTATTAGGACGGTTGTAATGGCGTAGTCTTCGAAACGATCGCTATAAATTAGCTATGCGCGCGCACCCACGCGCACGAACACGCGCACACACATGCACACCTATACACGAACACAGACGCGCGCGCGCACACACACGCACCCGCATATACGAACGCGCACACACACACACACACGAAAATGCTCACACACACGCACCTGGAAGTGCACACACGAACGCACACGCACAAACACACACATGCACAGTTACACACACATACGCGCGCGTACACACACGAACACGCTCACACACGCGCGTACACACACGAACGCGCTCAAGCACACGTACACACACACACACACACACACACACACACACACACACAAACAAGGAATTTCGAAATCTCTCCTAACCGGGGTCCTCTACACAATCAACTATCCGGGGTTCAAAAATGTTTTTGAATATACATGTAACTGTATTAAAATTTTCTTGTATTCGTTCGATTACTTCTGCGCTTAGTAGCAACTCAAGAATGAACACTGTTGTATTATCCGATTCTAAAGTTTTCCTCAAAATAATGTTCCCGACAACCCCAATTTGTTCAACCCAAAAGTGTTTTAAAAACCGACTACTTATGCTGTAGATTGCCGAACCGTTGCTTTCCTCTGGAATGTCCTCTTGTACCATCAATTACTTCCCTACTTACAAACGGCCCTCGGGTCCCTCCACAATCAACTGACTAAAGGGAAAAATCGGTTAGGTAATTGGTATAATAAATAAATATTAATAAATAAATAAATAAATAATAATAACAATAAGATAAGTAAGTAAATAAAATAATGAAATAAGACAAGTTAATCGTGGCACCTACTTCTTCCCCAAGCTTTTATCTAAACAGCTGTTCTACATACTTGATGCTTATAACAACAGGCATTATGCCAGAAGTATAATAATTTTTCTACGTCTTTGGCTGTGCCTTAATAACAATTTTTGAAACTAATAATAAAAACTACAAATTTTAATTTTAAGAACACACACACACACACATATATATATATATATATATATATATATATATATATATATATATATATATATATATATATATATATATATATATATATATATATATATATATATATATATATATATATATATATATATATATATATATATATATATATATATATATATATATATATATATATATATATATATATATATATATATATATATATATATATATATATATATATATATATATACATATATATATATATATATATATATATATGCAGAAAGGGTCGGTCTACAGATCTCATTTAAAAAAACCGAATTCTTCTGTTCAAAATTAAATATTCAAGAACTAAACACAAAATATGGTAAGATAAACAGAGTCAAGCACTTCAAATAACTTGGAGAAATTTTTGAACCCACAGGTGGCGAGAAGGCTGCGCAAAGGGTCCGGCTACTGATAATGAAGAGGGCTCTTGGTATAACGCGTGATATCTATAATAAGAGATGTATGTCGTCGCACACAAAAATCAGACACTACAACACAGTCATAAAACCGGAGGTATTATATGCAAGCGAGACGCTAGCACTCCACACAAAAGCTAACTTGGAGGGTATTTTGAAGGAAGAATGCAAAATCTTGAGGAAGATCCTTGGCCCGAGATTAACAGAAGATGGATACAGGTTGCACTCTCGGAAGATCACAGAGAAGATATCGAACCTGGCAGCAGATATCAGAAGAAGGAGGCTTCGGTTCTATGGACACATCAGTACTCGCAACAACGAGACTTGCCAACAGAAACCTTAAGTATATACAAGGAGTCAAATCAACAACGTCGTGGATCGCACAAGTCAGAATAGACCTACATGACGCAGAAATAGACTCAACAGACGTTGAAGGCAGGAAGGCATACAGGAGAAAGATGCTCGGTTGGCAGGTCCCAGAGAATGAAATCCCAAAGAGAGCAGGGGTAAAATAGACGGAGGAGCGGAAGAGGATCCATGGGGACAGGATGAGGGAGGTGTGGAGGATTAGAAGGAGCAAGACATGAGTCAGAGTGCTTTGCGTGATACAACAGGGTCTATACGCAAATAATAATAATAATAATAATATATATATATATATATATATATATATATATATATATATGTGTGTGTGTGTGTGTGTGTGTGTGTGTGTGTGTGTGTGTGTGTGTGTGTGTGTGTGTGTGTGTGCGTGCGTGCGTGCGTGCGTGCGTGCGCGCGCTCTTGTGTGCACGGGTGTTTGCGTGCGCCCGTGTGTGTGCTTGAACGCGCGCGTGTGTGTTTGTGTATTGTGTTTGTATGTCTTAATTTAAACCCAGATTATGATTCTGAAATTAAATCGTTTTTTAAAATTGTAATAGTTTAACTTACGGTTTTTAAAACGGTTAGGAATGTGCTAAAATTTTAAGTAAATCGATTTCCGTGTCTAATTTTATTAAATTGGTACTAAAAATTGAACACGTAATGTGTAAAAACACACACGCGCGCGCGCACGCACGCACGCGCGCGCACACACACACACACACACACACACACACACACAAATGACCCTGCAAAAGTATTTCAGAAGTCACTATTGTCTTTTAATTAAAGTCTAGGGATCTGACCATGTTAGCCGATCCTACAGCTCATGTTACACGGTAAATCGACAATCCTACTTTCACCCGTCTGGAAACAATTGGCTGCAACGCGATAATCGTCCGCTATTCGAATAGGCCAAGGTATTTTCGAGTACCCCGGTTCCCGTGTACGTACAAATGTAATTTTCATCCACGGAAGACGTAGTACAGTAAAATAAACGTTGTACAAGCTTGTATAGCGCTCAGTCTTGAAGAAATACTGGTCTGACTTCGGAAATGGCAATTTGCCAACTTCCTCGCGTGGCCTCATTTAAATATTTATATTATATTGATTCCTTTCTTGCTCCGATCGGTGCCGTCCAGTCTGGCCGGACATAAGGTTCTCCTAGTTCTTATAAATATTTATTTAAATGCTAATTGTGAAATAAATACATACTGATACGTACACTTGAAATTAGGCGTACATTTAATTCCGTTCGTTTATATTATAAATAATCGCGACGCGCGGGTGTCTTGCCGACGTGATGGAAGCGGATTTGCAACTAAAGTTTTGCTCGTATTTGGAAAAAAATTATGGAATCGGGCGGCCATCACGGTAAGTTCCAGATTCGAGACTTTGAAACGAGCGCCTAAAAACTGTAGAACATTTTTTAGGGGACTAAAAATTTACTTTTAAATTGTGTGTGCGCGCGTTACGCAAAAAATATTCAGTTTCTAAATGGCGGACTTTTAAAATATTCAAACAAATTATAAATTTATCTCCTAAAACTGTGAAAATTGCATTTTACGTTCGTTAAAATATGCATAAATTTTTTTTTTTAATTTTCAAAATCCGTTGAAATTAAAAAAAAATCGGATGCCATTTTCTATAAATTTTCTTCCGTCACGTAATCAAGGCGTGTAATGCAGTCCGCTCGTACGTCATATTTAAGTAGTTTAATAACCTCATTTTCTCGGATATATTTATAAAAAATACAGTGTACGCATGAATATATTCAGAGCTCATGCTGTAAGGAATGTTATCGATTTCTATTGGTTCTCCATTGCGCGCGCGCCTGTTTCATTCGTAGCGCATTCTGTGTGTACAGCGACGTAAACTCACTATCAGTTATCCTTAAACTGAGTGAAGGCGGCTGTTTTCGTGTGGTAAAACAAATATCTAGCAACAAGTACAAGTGCTTACTGCTTACTGTTGTTGTGGTGAAATTTGTTGTGTTTCTTGAATTAATTCAGAAAACTTGAGTAGTTTTTTTTTCAATAATATTCACCGTGTACGTTAATTGATATAAAAATAAATTTGTTTGCTGTAAGTTTTGTGGAGCCCGCGCGCTTTTATGGATTGTGCAACTTTGTGTCGAAAACTTACCAGTTTGTAAGAGTGATTGTATCTGGTGGTCTGTTAACAGTGCATCTTATTGTGCAGGTTAGGTGATTGGAAAAAACAGAGATTCTACTTTAAGAGGACAATTTTTTTGGAATTGAAAAGACCGTGAGAAAATCCGCCTGGAAAAGGTAAGTACTTTTGTTACGTCTTTTCGGTATTGCAAACATGCGGCTGTATGACGTCATATATTCATACGTTATTTTGTAATAAATTAGTTATAAGTTTAGAAATGTTGGTAATTTATTATTTAAAATTCACGACAGTAATTTATCGTGTAGAGTTGTGTTATTTCCGCTTGCAAAACACGGATACTCGACTGAAAAGTTGGAAAAGCGAGGTTGAAGATAGAAAAACTACTTTCACGAATATCGTGTTAGTTTAGGCGCGTGGAATACGTGGGAAACCGTAATATTGTCTGTTTCATCCTAATACGTATAAGTCAAAAAATTTGATGAAGGGCAGATTTGATAAATACAGCCAGGCCTTGTTTCCGGTTGCTGTATTTGGGCCTTCCGTTTAGTGCTTCGGGTGCGACATCAGATTATTCTTACGTCTTCTGTTTCCTTATCTTGTTGAACCGTTTTTTAATTTTTTCTGCAAAAAACCGTTAAGGTTATCATCGCCGTCATGCAAAATGAAAGTATAAAAAAAAATTAACAAAATTTATTTAAATAAGAAAATAAAACTACAACAAACTATAATAGTAAAAATAAATTAAACAAAAATTTAAACAACAGTTATAACTATATTACAATAACAAATACTTAAGAACTAAGTAACAATGAATAATGAATAAAATTTAATAACAATTCGTAAAAGTATATATAAACATAACAGAAATAAAGTTATTTAGATAAAATAAATAAATAAAATAACACAAGAAATAAAAATATATAAATTAAATTTTATTTAAAACATTCAGACAATGAAGGAAGAACCCGGTCAACGGCCGAGGCACTATCTCCCAATATCGTCTGCAAACAGTTACTCAAACCACACATAACACGCAAATTTTGGAAACCATCACAATCGAGCAATACATGTTTTATTGTGATAGTTTCCCTCCGTTTTTTTTTTTAAAAATCACAAAGCAAAAATAAACAATATACTTCAATACGTTTCTGTGCTGAATGTTAAACAATTAATTCAATTTTTAATTACAAGTAAGGTGGTATTTAAATATCGTGTTTCTTCGCAAGGCATTATTTAACTATGATAAACCTAATAAACTATATACTTAGTTAAAGTAGTGATATTTAAAATTTTTTATTATGAAAATGGGGAGGACTGACCGAGATTTTAAAATTAATTAGTTTTCATTTCGTTCGCCAATTTTAATGATATTATTGCTAAATTGAAATTTGCATAACTGATATTAAAGGGATTTGACATGTACGAGGTGTGTTCAGAAAGTAACGAGAATTTTAATTTGTTGAACAGAATATTTATATATTCTTCTACATTGATGTTGTCCCCTTCAAAATAGTGCCCATTGGAGATGTTGCACTTGTGCCAGCGCTTCTTCAAGTCCTCGAAACACTTCTCAAACTCGATCTTTCAGATAGCCTTTAGTTCTTTCAGTGATGCGCTTTTAATGTCATCTACCGCTGTAAAAATACGGTCCTTTAAGGTTCACTTTGTTTTTGGAAATAGGAAAAAGTCACACGGAGCCATGTTTGGCGAATATGGAGGCTGGGGCATCGTTACAGTACTGTGTTTGGCCAAAAATTCACGTTCGTCATCTTCAACGTCTTCACGGCCTTCTTGGAAACGCTTATATCACTCGTAAACTCTTGCTTTACTCATAAGCCTTTGTTAACATTTAACACACTTTGTTACACTTTATTCCATTTTTTGCGCAAAATTTGTTACACATTTTTTGATCCATTTCTTTTAACAAACGAAAATCGCCGAGCAGATAAAACACGTCTAACTTTAGTGGCTGTCACAGACAAAGTCAACAATGAAAACAGCTGAAAGTTTTATCATACTTCAAGGGCATGTATACCAAAATAATAAAAAAAAATGTTTGACAATCGGACGCTCCAAGCCCGCGAAATTTAAAAATTATCGTTATTTTCTGAATACACCTCTTATCTATACCGTATACAAATATAAAATATCAATCTTGTATGGTATACCCAAATGTTAATTCACTAATAATTGTAACGGCTAGGCTGGGCATGTAATACAATGACGTTCGACAATGAAAACAGCTGAAAGTTTTATCATACTTCAAGGGCATATATACCAACGTAATAAAAACAAATGTTTGACAATCGAACTCTCCAAGCCCCCGAAATTTAAAAATTCTTGTTACTTTTTAATACACCTCGTATCTATACCGTATACAAATATAAAATATCAATCTGGTATGGTATACCCAAATGTTAATTCACTAGTAATTGTAACGGTAAGGCTGGGCATGTAATGAAATGACGTTCAATAATGAAAAGAGCTGAAAGTTTTATTATACTTCAAGGGCATGTATACCAACATAATAATAAAAAAAAAATGTTTGACTATCGGACTCTCCAAGCCCGCGAAATTTAAAAATTCTCGTTACTTTCTGAATACTCCTCGTATCTATACCGTATACCAATATAAAATATCAATCTTGTATGGTATACCCAAATGTTAATTCACTAATAATTGTAACGGCTAGGCAGGGCGTGTAATACAATGACGTTCAACAATGAAAACAGCTGAAAGTTTTATCATACTTCAAGGGCATGTATACCAACATAATAAAAAAAATGTTTGACTATCGGACTCTCCAAGCCCGCGAAATTTAAAAATTCTCGTTACTTTCAGAATACACCTCGTATCTACACCGTATACAAATAAAAAATATCAATCTTATATGGTATACCCAAATGTTAATTCACTAGTAATTGTAACGGCTAGGATGGGCATGTAATACAATGACGTTCGACAATGAAAACAGCTGAAAGTTTTATCATACTTCAAGGGCATATATACCAACGTAATAAAAACAAATGTTTGACAATCGAACTCTCCAAGCCCCCGAAATTTAAAAATTCTCGTTACTTTTTAATACACCTCGTATCTATACCGTATACAAATATAAAATATCAATCTTGTATGGTATACCCAAATGTTAATTCACTAGTAATTGTAACGGTAAGTCTGGGCATGTAATAAAATGACGTTCAATAATGAAAACAGCTGAAAGTTTTATCATACTTCAAGGGCATGTATACCAACATAATAAAAAAAAAAATGTTTGACTATCGGACTCTCCAAGCCCGCGAAATTTAAAAATTCTCGTTACTTTCAGAATACACCTCGTATCTATACCGTATACAAATATAAAATATCAATCTTGTATGGTATACCCAAATGTTAATTCACTAATAATTGTAACGGCTAGGCTGGGCGTGTAATACAATGACGTTCAACAATGAAAACAGCTGAAAGTTTTATCATACTTCAAGGGCATGTATACCAACATAATAAAAAAAAATGTTTGACAATCGGACTCTCCAAGCCTACGAAATTTAAAAATTCTCGTTACTTTCAGAATACACCTCGTATCTATACCGTATACAAATATAAAATATCAATCTTGTATGGTATACCCAAATGTTAATTGACTAATAATTGTAACGGCTAGGCTGGGCATGTAATACAATGACTTTCTGTAGTAATTTAAATATTTATTAATAAACTTATTTATATTCAGTGTGCAAGATATAGCCTATATATATATATATATATATATATATATATATATATATATATATATATATATACACATATATATATATATATATATATATATATATATATATATATATATATATATATATATATATATATATATATATATATATATATATATTAATATTATATATATACTGTAAACCTCTAAACCATTTACGGTCTAAATGGTTCAGCTATTGAGCTTAATTTAGTTACATTCATAATTTAAAACAAATAAATATTAAGTGTAAAAAAAGTTTAGTCCGTAGCCGGGTTTTGAACCGACTTACTTCGGTTTTATAAACTGACATCATAGCAGCGAGCCGTGAATTTAACTAGGAACAATCAGCTCGCCTGTGGAATTAATATTCACTTCGAGAATACTAATTATGTGGTTACTTCACACATGGCCCAGTTTGTCGTGTTATTCGTGGTATCGCGAAAGTAATGTTTTCCTCATAAAATAAGTACTATGGCCCAAAACTGTTTCACCTCAAAATTAAGAATTATTTTTATGAACGAATAATTCAATATTTTTAGGGAAACGTTGATTTAAAATGGTAAAAGTTTCGAAGCGGTTAAACCGTTGGTATTAACGGTTTTGTAATTTAAAAGCCCTTTTTTGTACGCGTAAAAATGAAAGGTACGGAAATATTACACAAAATTTCTTCAAAACAAATTATTTCTTCCGAAAATACACTAAAATCCATTTTTTTCAAAATCGGTCCCGATTTTATTCAACTGAAACGTATAAATACTCGTTTATTATAAAATTACTAAACATCTCGTGGTAAATAATAGTTTAAGATGGTACATCGAATGAGGTCTCATTCAAAATATTCTGTCAAAACTGTAATGAGTCAGGAGAAAAGACCATCATCTAATAGTTGTCGATATATCTCAAGAACCAATAAACATATGTATGAGGGCTTGAAAAGAATTAACATCGAGTGCACTCTGGTTCGAAGAATTCCAAAAAAGCAGCAATGAGCCACAGAGAAAGGTTATAACAGCAATACAGTTAAAAGTCATGTGCATTTCTCTTCATTTAATTGTATCAAATGACAGCTGATTTTTCCAATACGCTTATGAGAGATACAGCTGATTTTAATCATACGTTAAGACGAGCTACAACTGATCATATTAGGATTAAAAAGAAAATGGGTTATTGAACCAAAATTAAAAAATCATGTATCATGTTTTGCTTTCTTTCTATTTTATTTGCGATAATTTGTTCGAAAACACTTCTTTTTTCTTAAAATTTATAATTATATGTATTTTATTTTATTAATAATAAAAAATACGGTATTAATATAATATTTATTTGTTATTTTTTTGTATTTTTTTTTTTTTTTTTTTGTTTAACGTCCGACTATTGTGCACGCTTGGGCTAATGCAGACGATGGGATGATTTATAGCGTATGAAAATGCCCTGGCCGGGAATCGAACCCGGGTCCTCGAGGTGAAAGCCCAGTACGCTATCAACTAGACCACCGAGTTGTAAATAATGTATATTAATAGAAGTATAAATAAAATTAAATGTACTTTTATATATAAGTAATGTAATAGAGACTTGCGACACGCAAAAATATTATTATATATCAATATACATTTGTGCACTCGCATCACGCGACGCCCAAAATCCATACATCACAACCAGCCCTAATACATGATACATTTTAAAAACAATATATTACAATACAAGTGAGGAATAGTGGATAATAATCAGACAAAGTTTTTATAACCAATATATGTATATATTGTAACTGAAGTATTTTTATGTTGAATACTGTATGATAATCATTAAATTTATTATAACGTTATTTTAAATTAATTTTTTGTTTTACTACTATCTGCAAGTAAGTTATGACTATTTAAAATAATTTTCGGTAAATCAATATTTATTTCACAATATTAACATATTTTTGGCTCCGTAAAGATATACCTCGCTGTGCATTCGATTCCAATATTAAGTAAATGAAAATCGAGAAAGGGGCCGAGCCCCCAGTTTGAATAAATCGGTTCTTATTGAAATCGAAAACCTAACAAATGTTATTGAAATTAGTTATAACTTAAAATTTCACGAAAGTCGAATGAACCGAATTTAAGAAATTGTGCAGATTTTTTCTCCCGATAGGACATGGAATTATATCGTTTATTATAACCATTATTATAATGATAACGACATATCTGGTTTGGTTAATTATACGTCAAAATTTTAACAGAATAATTTTCTTAATACTGCTTTACAAATATTTTTCAAAAAAAATTAATTTAATATTGATAGAAGAAACAAACATTTTTGAATGTAATTGGCCTGATTCATTAAAATCTCAAACAGTTTTTTGAAATAAAGTAAAGCAAGAAATTTATTGCTATGGTATAACAAAATGTGTGTATATCTTGATAACAGACTACGTAAAAACGTACCAATTTTTGGCTCTAAATATACAATTAAAAAAAATTAATGTAATTAAATGAACATAAATAAATGCGTGAAGTACCGCCCCAATACGGGTTTGTATGAAGGCAGATTTGTGTGAAGAACCTCACTAACACGGTTTTGTATGTATAAAGCAATATTGCTTGAAGAACCTCACTAACACGGTTTTGTATGAAGGCAGTATTGCGTGAAGAACCTCACTAACACGGTTTTGTATAAAGGCAGTATTGCTTGAAGAACCTCACTAACACGGTTTTGTATAAAGGCAATATTGCTGGAAGGCCCAATTTTGTATGAAGGCAGTATTGCGTGAAGAACCTCACTAACATGGTTTTGTATAAAGGCAATATTGCTTGAAGAACCTCACTAACATGGTTTTGTATAAAGGCAATATTGCTGGAAGAACCGCCCAATACGGGGTTGTATGAAGGCAGTATTGCGTGAAGAACCTCACTAACATGGTTTTGTATAAAGGCAATATTGCTTGAAGAACCTCACTAACATGGTTTTGTATAAAGGCAATATTGCTGGAAGAACCGCCCAATACGGGGTTGTATGAAGGCAGTATTGCGTGAAGAACCTCACTAACATGGTTTTGTGTAAAGGCAATATTGCTTGAAGAACCGCCCAATACGGGGTTGTATGAAGGCAGTATTGCGTGAAGAACCTCACTAACATGGTTTTGTATAAAGGCAATATTGCTTGAAGAACCGCCCAATACGGGGTTGTATGAAGGCAGTATTGCGTGAAGAACCTCACTAACATGGTTTTGTATAAAGGCAATATTGCTGGAAGAACCGCCCAATACGGGGTTGTATGAAGGCAGTATTGCGTGAAGAACCTCACTAACATGGTTTTGTATAAAGGCAATATTGCTTGAAGAACCTCACAAACACGGTTTTGTATAAAGGCAATATTGCTGGAAGAACCTCACTAATACGGGTTTGTATGAAGGCAGTATTGCATGAATAACCTCATTAACACGGGTTTGTATAAAGGCAATATTGCTGGAAGAACCTCACTAACACGGTTTTGTATGAAGGCAGTACTGCGTGAAGAACCTCACTAACACGGTTTTGTATAAAGGCAATATTTCTTCAAGAACCTCACTAACACGGTTTTGTATAAAGACAATATTGCTTGAAGAACCTCACTATCACGGTTTTGTATGAAGGCAGTATTGCGTGAAGAACCGCCCTAATTCAGTTATGTATGAAATATATTGCGTTAGGAACCTCCTTTTTGTATGAAACAGAATTGCGTGAAGAACCTCACTAACACGGTTTTATATAAAGACAATATTGCGTGAGAAACTCCCTAATATGGTTTTGTGTGAAATGTGTATCACGTAAAGAACCTCACTATGACGATTTTGTATAAAAGGAGTATTGCGTGAAGAACCTCACTGTCACGGCTTTGCATGAAAGTAAATAACCTTTGTAATGAGTATTACGGTGGATATAAAATCGTAACTTTTCGAAAGAAATTTAATCTTTCGCGGTGACAATCTCTTCGTTGAATAATAAAGTACGCAATAAAAAAAAAAGTTAAAAATAACTAATTTTATAAAACAAGTTAAACACTCATTTATATAATTGTTTTCGCCTTGAATCGTTAGCTACTTTTGCGCAGTAGTTGCGGGTCACTTCTGTTTTCGATTTTTTTCAAACATCTAGTTTTCGCACATTTATATTTTATATTATTTCTATTGGGCATGTAATAAAGCGTCGAAAAAATACAGAAAGGCCAAAACGAGTTAAAGTACGTATTTACCAAAAATACTAAAATCTACCACAGTAATAGATTTACCTAAGGTCGCTGAAAACGGCCGGTAAATTTTCGTTTTGGTATTACTAATAACAGAAAATATAATTGGGTAGATATCACATGAAATGTAATAAAATTCAAACTGTCTTAAGTTTTTTTATTTTAAGAAGTATTTGTATTGTAGTCGATTGGTTTGAAGCGAATTGTGTTTTGTGATATTTATGCTGTGTGTTTTGTGATATTTATGCTATTTGTTTTGTGATATTTATGCTATGTGTTTTGTGATATTTATACTATGCGTTTTGTGATATTTATGCTGTGTGTTTTGTGATATTTATGCTGTGTGTTTTGTGATATTTATGCTGTGTGTTTTGTGATATTTATACTATGTGTTTTGTGATATTTATGCTGTGTGTTTTGTGATATTTATGCTGTGCGTTTTGTGATATTTATGCTATGTGTTTTGTGATATTTATACTATGCGTTTTGTATCAGCAAGATATTAATATTTCTTCGTAAATTGAAATATAAAATATATTGCTCAGTAGATCACAATGCTGAAATAATATTTTTTTATTAAAAATAATATAAGAATTCAGTAATCGTACGTAAACAATAGAAAATTAAAAAAATAAAACATTTTAACGTTGTATAGTACTTCACAACAATAGCGACAATAGCTGAGATACGGTATCTTCAGAATTGAAACTATTGTAGGAAGTTAAACTACAATAGGGTACGCTAATTGTAGGTATTTCTAAACAATGAAGGATTTGTTTTTTATTAGATTTTGTGAGATTGAATATTTTGTTCAGTCATTAGTGTATGTACTCTTTTTTACATTGTAAGCATTTTTTCGTGTTTATTTTACCCTCCTGTTGAAGCTCCAATTTCACCATAATAAAAAGCATTACAAAAATAGCATTTTAAACTACGGAAATCAGGTTGCTTTTAAAATACGGAAACGAACCCTGACCGCCGTTAAATTAAATCTCCTAATTTATAATTCGAAATACTAATTTAAAACCGTTCTTAACGCTAATTACGTTGATGAAATCAGATTTGGAAACATTTTAATGGTTTGCCATTTTAGATCACCATTTTGGAACTGTTGAAACTAGTTTTTTTTGTCAAAATTACTTGACTTGTTCAAGCCAAAATCGATTTTTGTGCCAAGGATAAAACAGATCGGACTAAAGTTGCGAAGTTGCTATCGTGAATGTGCTCACACACGCGCGCGTGTCTCTCTCTCTCTCTCCCTCCCTCCTCTCTCTCTCTCTCTCTCTCTCTCTTTCTCTCTCTCTCTCTCTCTCTCTCTCTCTCTCTCTCTATATATATATATATATATATATATATATATATATATAGAATTTTTTTTTTTTTAACGTCCGACTATTGTGCACACTTGGACTAATGCAGACGATGGGATGATTTATAACGTATGAAAATGCCAAGCCCTCGCCGGGAATCGAACCCGGGTCTAATTTTTCGTACCGAAAAGTATAAGGCTGATTGATAGAAGAGTGAGATGATTAGCCTACTTTATAAGTTTTTATTAAAGTTGAGAGATAAAGTTAATAATCTATATTCGTACAGTTCGCAGAGTACTTGGAGTTATGAAATAATCGAATAGTTGGAAACAATTATGAGTGCAGCAACTGAACCATCAGTTGCAGAAGCTGTAGACTATATTAAGGACAAAAAGTTGCAATAAGTTTGTTATTAGTTTTCAATGGTACTTCAAATACAATATTTCTGATGAATTATTTTGTATATGAATTACGTTTTTATTGTATTTTACTGTGTTCATATTTAAGTTATATTTTCATTCAGCTATTTTTATAATAGTATAGGCAGTATAATGTCTGCACACGTTCTAAAAAGTTTGGTTATAACCCTAAACCATTTTCTGAAAGCAATTATTTTAATTTTTTTTGTTTAAAAAATTGCTCAATCGCTTGAAGTTCAAAATGTTTGTTTAATAATTTTAAAAAAAATATATTGTAACGTTAGAAAATTAGTTTTAAAATTTAAAAAAAATCTGATCTAACGTTTAGAAGTTTAAAAAACTCGGTATTAATATTAAAAAAAATCTCTAATATTCCGAAAAATTAGTTTTCACGTTTAAAAATCGGCTGTAACGTTTTAAAAAATTCCGTTCGAATGTTTAAAAAATCAGTTTATTTCTTAAAATAAAACAGCAACAATTTACTTTGTTCGTAAAAGTTTTGCATGAAGTGGTTATATTTTAAATTGTAAAAAAACTTTGTGAAAAAACACGTTTAAAAAAGGAGTTTATTAACAAGGGATCGCAGAATGTGTTGTGTATAGCAGCTGATATTTTAGAATAATAAACACTGTTATTGCTATAAAGTGAAGAATTAAACGTAACTCTTCCGAATTTAAACTTCATTAACTGTTGTTTTTTTTTAACATACTAAAGTAGTCTAGAAAGTTTCATGAGGACTCGGTAATCGATGTGGTGAAAGCACGGTCTCTCTCTCTCTCTCTCTCTCTCTCTCTCTCTCTCTCTCACACACACACACACACACACACGCACGCACGCGCGCGCGCACACACACACACACACACACACACACACACACACACACACACACACACACACACACACACACACACACACACACACACACACACACACACACACACACACACACACACACACACACACACACACACACACACACACACACACACACACACACACACACACGGTGCTCGGTGGTCGAAGTGGCTATCGAAGTGACTAAAGCATCGGGAAGTCTACTGCGTCAGTCAACTGCACACCTAAACGTTCTTAGTTCGAGTCGCAGTTACTCCCGTTACTTTTCGCTTACCGTTAACACTGACCCCTCATACTCATTAGCCTAACTGGCGTAACGTATGGACTTGAAAAAAAAACACTGTGTGCGTGAGTGCGCGCGCCCGTGCGTACGTGTGTGTGAAAATAAAATCACGCCAAAAATAAATTTATTTCGGATCACTTCTAATAACCGTATTGACTTTAATGTAAATTATTTACTCGGTTGTAAGTATATTTTGAAGCTATACTTTATTTTGCGCCTAATAAGTATTAGAATAATATTGTAGAACGAATTATTTATATTACACACTACGAAGTTCACTGAAGATGATTGGAGGTATCGATGAAACATGTAATCCTCGACGCTGCTTTCCTTATAAAATATTCACCGATCACACTGTGTGCAGCGTACAAATTACAAGGTAATCTTGTGTTAAGTTCTCTCCGGGGAGAAATAGAAATACAAATTTAAACTAAAGGAATTTAATATGTTTCCGTAAACATATCGTAAACACGCTTATCAAATAGTGCGTTTAGAGTGAAGACAACGTCTGGATTTATGTTATTCATTTGAATGTTGTGCGATTGTGTTCTGTGAAATACAGGGTGCGCCAGTGGAACGGGATGATTAAATACAGTAATTGGTTGTTGAAAAAAACGTTTTTAATATTTCTTTAGTAAATAATTGAAAGTGCAAGAATAACCATTATGGGTACAATACGAAAAAATAGTATTTTCTGAACTCTACGTCTATAAAATATCCTGCATTGCAGTTAAGGCATTCCTGGAGTCTGGCTTAGAAGTTTTGCATGACCTCTCGCAGCATGTTGACAGGTATTGCCGCAATCTCTATTAAAACCCCATAAAACAAAAACAGTACCCCCCCCAGATGTGTCACTTATTTATGCGAAGAGCATGTTTGGCTGATCGGCGAGGACTTCTAAGCATAGCCTGTTGAACAGCTGCGATGTTTTCAGGTGTTCGAACAGTTTTTACACTCCCGCCTCTTTTTTAAAGACGTTGATCCCTTTTGTTCGAGGTTGTTTATCTATGTTCGAATTGCATTATCTGACGGAACAGGCTGGTTAAGTTAAAATGACGCCGAATTCGCACAAAACTTTCGCCATTTTAATAATACGCTTTCACCGCGTAGTCACGTTGTTCATTCGTCCAACGATCCATTGCAACTAAACGATAGATTGTGCAGGTGGCGAAGCGCCAGTAACCATCTACCCACTGCCAACTTTGTCTCAAGGCCACTTACTATCATCCCGTTTCGTTGGCGGACCCTGTATAATATCGACGTTTTTTTAAGCAAAACGTGCTTTTAAAAACGCGTACTGCTTACAGTCCACCAGTCACTCAGAACACATCCAGCGGACACGACCGCTTTTAGTGTACGGTTAAAGTGTTATTTTTTAAACGTATTCGATGCCCAGTAAGCGTGAAAATCCTTTTCTTCGGTTGTTGGTGAATTTTGCGGAACACGCTTTCGTTGAAGCCCTGCCGCATACAAATACAATAAAATGTGCCGCTTCGGTGGCCTAGTTGATAGCGTTCTGGACTTTCAGCCCGAGGACCCGGGTCGATTCCCGGCCAGGGCTTGGCATTTTCATACGCTATAAATCATCACATCGTCTGCATTAGCCCAAGTGTGCGCAATAGTCGGATGTTAAGCACAAAAAAAAGATACAATAAAATGTAAAATATCTAGAAATCATGAAAAAAAATATTTTGATCCAAAATAGGTTTATAATTTTTTGAGTTTTTCTAATCCAAACATGTCGAAATTACAGGATTTTATGATAATTTGAATTTTTGATGAGGTCTAGTAGTTTATATAATCCCTTTTTGTACAAAAACTATAACGTATACGAAATTAATAAGCTTGTCTCAAGTTTCAAATTATAACCACACACAAGATTAAAAAAACGTATTGCCCCTTAACCGATCCGAAATACTGTTTGTCTGTATTCCAGCCATAAACAAAATTATGTCCTTTTATAAGTAAAATAACTGTCGGACCTAAGGGTATTATACAAATTGAAAATATTAAAAATTGGTTTCGAAACCGACAATAAGCTTTTTTTTTTTTGAAAATGTTTTTATAATAATTTCTTTAAATGTTGGTAATTTGTAAAGTGAATAAATAAAGTCCTTTTATAAGTAAAATAACTGTCGGACCTAACGGTATTATACAAATTGAAAATATTAAAAATTGGTTTCGAAACCGACAATAAGCTGTTTTTTTTTTTTTTTTTTTTGAAAATGTTTTTATAATAATTTTTTAAATGTTGGTAATTTGTAAAGTGATAAATAAAGTTCCAACACAAATTCACTGTAGCAAATTTAACGATAAGACTTAAAGTTCAAAAAGTAAATTAAACTTTGACAGCGGCTGTATTCAATCATTCAATACACACAGCCTCGATTTAGGAAAATTTTGAAAAAATTTAGGAAAATTTGAGAACCAGTTTTTTTTATTAAAAAATATTGTGAGAAAGTTTATGCCTTGCACAATTTTCTTTTCCTTTGGATATAGTTTAAACTTTGCCAACATTAATATTGCACCGGTTCCTGTACAAACTACACAACACAAGCAAGCGTGTAAAAATACAATTGAACTTCCATATTCGCACTCTGTTCAGATTTACGGAACATCCTGTATAAACGCGACGCGTGTATAAATTTGCTCGCATGTAAAACAAACCGGTAGCAAATCCTTTTCATTACACGGACTCTCTGATTGTCGTTATCACAGCACGGGTTGTGTTAAGCTCAGGCCTGCCAACGTTGACGTTCGAATTAAATGTACGGATTAATTGGCATCACTGCGGTCATTGTTGAACAAGGACGAATCAACAGTAACAAATGTCCGATGTGCGCTACTCTGAAAATTACATACTTATTTCTGATAACGTTTGTTGTCCAGTTTCTTGTCCATGGTTCTTGTCTTCTAATTTTTTTTTTTTTTTTTTTTTTGCTTAACGTCCATATTTTACGCCAATTAAACTAATGAGGAATTGGGATCAGAGTAAACGGTAATGGAAAAACAACGCGAGTTAACTGCGGCTGGAACTAAAAACCTTTAGGTGCGCAGTTCAGAGTAGAGGTGGGCGTTTCTGAAATTTTTACAAAACATCAACAAACTGTTTGTTGTGGAAAAAAGCTTCTTTTTAAAACAGTTAAAAAAAACAGGTTTAGAAAACTGAAAATCAAAGTTGTATTAGCAGCTAAAACATAAAGCACATACGTTCAGTTTTCTCAGACTACTTTTTCATTCCCACTGCCACCATGTCCTTAACTGATTTTGGGTATAAAGCATTTAGAAAGGATAAAAATAATCCTTACAAGTGTAGTAATAATTAAATTACATTCTCAACACGTAATAATTATGTAAGCCATTTTATGTACAAAATGCAATGAATTTCTAATAGAAGCATTCTTTTTTTTACTTAAAAATTAAATAATCCTTTGCATGTTTACCAAAATGCAAACGATTTAGAGTATTTTTAGTTGATTAAAAGATACTGATGATTGATAATAAATATAAAAAACATGTTTAAATAAAATTAGGCTCTGTATCTACGAAATGTGAGAGGTTGTTACTACAACTCGCAACAAAGTAGAGATAAACGTTGACATTTCCCAAACAGTTCTTACTTCACTACAAGCAGGAAGCAACTTTGGAATAAAGGGAAAGAGCATAGAAGCAGGTAGAAGAAAAGCGGTTAGCAGGAAAACAGTTTTAGCGCTTGCGGCAACGTTCGAATCGAACGTAGGTGTTGTAGTGCGGAAAGCCGTTCCTTGTTTAACAAGTCATAAACCAGTCCAAATCCAACTGTTTGTTTCCGTTTGAAAAAGAGTTTGTTTATCGTTTATAGAAAAGTAGTTTTTTTTAACAGTTTGGTGTTTCGTGCCCCACCACTAGTTCAGAGACGCAACAGACTGATCGGTGCTTTATCCACATCGACCACCGAGCGGCCACTGTGGTAACACCATGTAAAAATGATCGCTATCTTCACCTTTGTATTACTGTTTGCGAGTTTTGCGAGTTTGTGTTTGCTTTTTGCAAGTTCTCGTTCTGAGTTTTGGCCAGGATTAATAAAAACTTGGTAAGTTAAATTTTGTTGGACAAGTTGGACCTCAAAAAGTGATCTAATGATCAGGATCGACGCTCATTTTAAGGTTGCAGCGTCGGTGGCTGTTCCAACAGTAACTCGCTAAGTTGAATTTACTAATAAAACATTAAAATTAGAAACAGCCAATAAATAATCAAACTCTTAACGAACGCGTTAATTTTAAAGCTAATTAAAGTGTTCAACTTCTCGTGGTGGGAATTTTACTGTATTGTTTACAACGTTTTGTAATGGTGAGTAAATTATAACTGTAATTTAATAAAACGTAAATATTAACAGCATTTACGTAGGCTGTCTTATCCAGACTCTTAATTAAAAAAGACTCTTTAATTTTAGACTCTTAAAAAAAAAGAAATATTAACACAGTAAAGACAATTGTTGCCAAATAACAGAATCATTTGATATAATTATTATTAAACATTCCTAGTGTAAAATTAAAAGAAAATTGTAACGTCGAAACTAATTTCATTATATTTTGTTTTGGCAGAAATGTTTCGTGTATGAAAGGTTATTTCGTTAAGAGTAAATTACAGAAATGTTTATATAAAACGCATAGTGCAAAAAATAATGCACTACCTTTCTCAGATTCAACTAAATCGTAAGGGGTTTAATTGAGAAAGTTATGAACAAATATGGGTGGGTTGTTGTTTCAAAAAAAATTCTGTCAATACTTAATGCATTTAAATAAGCACAGCACATAGCTTGCTGACGTGATGGAAGCGAATCACCACCAGTATAGACTTTGTTTTACTTTACACTATTTAGAAAATCTAATTATAATAGCATATTCAGCACAACATTTTATTATTATTATTATTATTTATTTTTAACGTCCGACTATTGTGTTCGAATTTCATAGCAATCGTTTTAACAGTTTTCGAGTAAATAGTGCGCTAGAGACGAGCGCAAATTTATAAGGGTCTTTGGTACGCCTACGGATTCTAAAAAATAAAATACATGTTAAGATGGATTTTTGTATAATTTTATTTTTTTTTAACGTCCGACTATCGTGCACACTAGGGCTAATGCAGACGATGGGATGATTTATAGCGTATGAAAATGCCAAGCCCTGGCCGGGAATCGAACCCGGGTCCTCGGAAAGCCCAGTACGCTATCAACTAGGCCACCGAGCGCGGCTTCACAGCATTTTAAGTTTCTAAATTCCGTACATAGGCAGTCCGGATGTAACGACATACGAGTTGCACGTATCGTTTGGTTAAACCAAATTTTGTCGTGTGCATTTTAATCGTGTAGCTGTGTGTCTTTTAATCGAGTTTAAATACGATTTTAATCTTGTCTTTTCAGTGTTTTGTTTAACTTTGTTACGACCTCGACAGATGGATGACATTTTGTATTACGTCCTGAAGATGAAACAGTAAAGTTCCGAAACTGCGGTTTTACGAGGTGAATAAAAAAGTCCATTGGGTTTTAATACTAATTATTTAAATATGTGGTCCCGTGGCTGTGTTGCAATAATGATATTAAAAATAATTACAAATTTTTAAAAAATGAGAAAAATAATTTAAATTGCAATAGCTAACAAATTTTGGGTTTGAAATAGCCTCGATTTTGAAATGGTTGATCTGATTCTTCTTGGTGAAAACCTTGTCCTAGATGATGCTAAAATCGATTACCGCCCTTCATTTAAATTTCCGAGTCCAGGTCTTACTACGATGGCCGATTGAAATTCACCGACAACACTATGAATAGCCGGAGTTGAGTATAATTTAATTAGACCTTACGGTTGCTACACGCAAATTGATAGTCTAATTAGGCCTATTGCGTCTCCGTTGGAAACTTGGTGTAATAATCCGAGCATGCTTTCGTGTTTCGGCAGTAATTGAATTGCCGAGCCAAAGTTTAAAACAAGTGTGTGCGGTTACTGGCTAAATACCGGCGTCAGTCACGTGTTGCTACCATCCTTAACGTTGCACTAACAATCTTATGCTGATATCAGTCGTCACGGTGATAACCCAGTATTTATACGAACTGGTTGCTGATTGGAATTATATCTTACAGGCTTACATAATTGTTTTTTTATTTAGAGAGTAATAGCTTATAATTTAAGAAGTACACAAAATTTAGGAAGTACATAAAGTTTAGGAAGTACAAAAATTTAAGAAGTACATAAAGTTTAAGAAGTACAAAAATTTAGGAAGTACATATAGTTTAGAAAGTACAAACAATTGGGAGGTACATAAAGTTTATGAAGTACAAAAATTTAGGAAGTACATAAAGTTTAGGAAGTACGAAAAATTAGGAAGTACATAAAGTTTAGGAAGTACAAAAATTTAGGAAGTACATATAGTTTAGAAAGTAAAAACAATTGGGAGGTACATAAAGTTTAGGAAGTACAAAAATTTAGGAAGTACGAAAAATTAGGAAGTATATAAAGTTTAGGAAGTACAAAAATTTAGGAAGTACATATAGTTTAGAAAGTACAAACAATTGGGAGGTACATAAAGATTAGGAAGTACAAAAATTTAGGAAGTACATAAAGTTTAGGAAGTACGAAAAATTAGGAAGTACAAAAAGTTTAGGAAGTACACAAATTAGGAAGTACATAAAGTTTAGGAAGTACAAAAAAATTTAGGAAGTACATAAAGTTTAGGAAGTACAAAAAATTAGGAAGTACAAAAATTTACGAAGTACATATAGTTTAGAAAGTACAAACAATTAGGAAGTACATAAAGTTTAGGAATACAAAAAATTAGGAAGTACAAAAATTTAGGAAGTACATATAGTTTAGAAAGTACAAACAATTGGGAAGTACATAAATTTAGGAAGTACAAAAATTTAGGAAGTACATAAAGTTTAGGAAGTACAAAAATTAGGAAGTACAAAAATTAGGAAGTACATAAAGTCAGGAAATACAAAAAAATTTAGGAAGTACGTAAAGTTTAGGAAGTACAAAAAATTAGAAAGTACATAAAGTTTAGGAAGTATTTAGGAAGTAAAATATTATTATCGTTAAAAAAATATTTTCGTATTTCAAATGACTCTTACAATTCCAACAAATCCAAAATACTAGTTTTAATTAATATTTCTTTGTTTCCATGTGCATATCTGGAGAGCAAATTGATCAATTGCAATGTAGTTTCACACGTAATCGATATTGATCATAATGGAAATCGAATATAGATTTTATAACGCTCCGCAAAAATGAAGTATCGATTCAGATTCCCCTAATATTAGTCATATATATATATATATATATATATATATATATATATAAACTAAAATAATGATTAGGATTATATACCTATTCTTCCCGTCAGTGGTCTATCAAATCGCTTCATAAAGGCTACCGCGGTTTCGAAACTCTATAGTTTCATCTTCAGGCCATACAAAATGTGAAATCCCTCTGTCGAGGTCGTCACAAAGTCAAACAAAACATACATCACAAACACTGAGCACAATTATACATTTAAAATATTCATCATGAAATTCGGCTTGGCCAAGCTACACACGCGACTCGTACGTCGTTACATTCCGGACTCATGGACGTCGTTAGAAAAAACAGATTGCATAACC
>CM040191.1:66438806-66443806 GCA_022606455.1 Callitettix versicolor
GCAGCGAATCCCGCAATGGCTCTCCAGTTGGCCTCTGAAGCCATCATTGTCGTAACCAGACTTTCCGGTGCAATGCTGCCTCTCAGGTATGTTTGCAGCCTCATCCTTTCCTCGTCGAATCTCCGACACCGGAAAAACACATACTCCGCATTTTTCTCCACTGCTGGAAGACAGAGGGGACCGAGTCTGTTTCCAGCCTGAAACGGAACAAGTAAGCGCGGAAGCAACCGTGCCCGGTGAGAATCTGTGTGAGATAGAAAGCCACCTCCCCATGATCCCTGTTGCACCAATCTGCGTGCGCGCGCGCGTGTGTGCGCGTACGTGTGTGTGCGCGTACGTGTGTGTGTGCGCGTGTGTGCGCGTACGTGTGTGTGTGTGTGCGCGCGTGTGTGTGTGCGCGTGTGCGTGTGGTGTGTGTGCGTGTTTGTATGTGTTCGTGCGCCTTTATATCTACGTGCATGCGTAGAAAACAAAGAAAAAATCACAACTTTGTTAAAATTTTAATTTTCAATTTTTTTTATTGTGTACAAATGTTAATTTATTTTGTTATTAAAATTTTGTAGGGTTTTGGAAATTTCCACTTACACCGAGACAACTCTTCCCGTAATTGTTTTGAGACTATGAAGAAATCATTGATTGAAATCTTTTCGTGCGAAATAATATACGGAATGTCACTTAAATTTTGTAAAGAAACATACTATTAGGAAAGCCACAATATGCACCCAGTACACAGAGTATGTAAATAAAACAAGAGACTCGGCTTTCTTGACTCTCCAACCCTACCTCCCCTCACTCGCTCTGCAAGGAAGCGGAAATTAGGAACTGGGCTAATAAATCGTTTGTTGCAGTACTTTTTATCGAATCCAGAGCTCTTGGGTTAAGTCCCTCCGTAAATACTTTATGTAAGAAGCTAGAAACACTTTATTGCTGAATTAATGTCGCGCACCTTAAATATCTCCAAGTAATAAAGTTACGTTAAAAGAACGCGAGAAACAGAGGAACACTTAGCGTAACACGTAATTGTTTGTTCGGTTATTGAATTTGTTACCGAAGTTTCAAGCGGCTACGTGGGTAATGATGACGTGGGCGCCGAACCTGACGCTAGATCACTTTTTGAGAGATCGTTGTAACAGTTAACAATGCGTAACAGTTGCTCCTGAGCAAAGCGAAATTATTTGTTCGGTTATTGAATTTTTTAGCGAAGTTTCATCGGGAAATTACCTGTTGAAGCGGCTACGTGGGTAATGATGACGTGGGCGCCGAACCTGACGCTAGATCACTTTTTGAGAGGTCGTTGTAACAGTTAACAATGCGTAACAGTTGCTCCTGAGCAATGCGAAATTATTTGTTCGGTTATTGAATTTGTTAGCGAAGTTTCATCGGGAAATTACCTGTTGAAGCGGCTACGTGGGTAATGATGACGTGGGCGCCGAACCTGACGCTAGATCACTTTTTGAGAGGTCGTTGTAACAGTTAACAATGCGTAACAGTTGCTCCTGAGTAAAGCGAAATTATTTGTTCGGTTATTGAATTTGTTAGCGAACTTTCATCGGGAAATTACCTGTTGAAGCGGCTACATGGGTAATGATGCCGTGGGCGCGAACCTGACGCTAGATCACTTTTTGAGAGGTCGTTGTAACAGTTAACAATGCGTAACAGTTGCTCCTGAGTAAAACGAAATTATTTGTTCGGTTATTGAATTTGTTAGCGAACTTTCATCGGGAAATTACCTGTTGAAGGGCTACATGGGTAATGATGCCGTGGGCGCGAACCTGACGCTAGATCACTTTTTGAGAGGTCGTTGTAACAGTTAACAATGCGTAATAGTTGCTCCTGAGTAAGGCGAAATTATTTCTTTGGTTATTGAATTTGTTAGCGAAGTTTCAAGCGGCTACGTGGGTAATGATGCCGTGGGCGCGAACCTGACGCTAGATCACTTTTTGAGAGGTCGTTGTAACAGTTAACAATGCGTAATAGTTGCTCCTGAGTAAAGCGAAATTATTTGTTTGGTTATTGAATTTGTTAGCGAAGTTTCATCGGGAAATTACCTGTTGAAGCGGCTACGTGGGTAATGATGACGTGGGCGCCGAACCTGACGCTAGATCACTTTTTGAGAGGTCGTTGTAACAGTTAACAATGCGTAACAGTTGCTCCTGAGTAAAGCGAAATTATTTGTTCGGTTATTGAATTTGTTAGGGAAGTTTCATCGGGAAATTACCTGTTGAAGCGGCTACGTGGGTAATGATGACGTGGGCGCCGAACCTGACGCTAGATCACTTTTTGAGAGGTCGTTGTAACAGTTAACAATGCGTAACAGTTGCTCCTGAGTAAGGCGAAATTATTTCTTTGGTTATTGAATTTGTTAGCGAAGTTTCAAGCGGCTACGTGGGTAATGATGCCGTGGGCGCGAACCTGACGCTAGATCACTTTTTGAGAGGTCGTTGCAACAGTTAACAATGCGTAACAGTTGCTCCTGAGCAAAGCGAAATTATTTGTTTGGTTATTGAATTTGTTATTGAAGTTTCATCGGGAAATTACCTGTTGAAGCGACTACGTGGGTAATGATGACGTGGGCGCCGAACCTGACGCTAGATCACTTTTTGAGAGATCGTTGTAACAGTTAACAATGCGTAACAGTTGCTCCTGTGTAAAGCGAAATTATTTGTTCGGTTATTGAATTTGTTAGCGAAGTTTCATCGAGAAATTACCCGTTGAAGCGGCTACGTGGGTAATGATGACGTGGGCGCCGAACCTGACGCTAGATCACTTTTTGAGAGGTCGTTGACAAATTTTTTCAAATTGCGATTTCATCATAATAATCAGCATTAAAATCTGCATATATTAGTTAAAATTTTTAAATTACATTGATGAAAAAAAGTTAACCATGACTGCCGTCATATTAAATTTCTTAATTTCAAAGCGTTTGGAAAATTCACTTATTTCGAAAAAAATTGAAAAAACCGACATTTTGAAACTGTAAAACGGATTTCGCTGCGTAAAAATTTTTCCAACATTGATTTTTGTGTGTTTTGAATCTAATCTTTGGTAACAGCACGGCATGCTTCCAAAACGCGGTGAATACAATGTAAAGAGGTTACAGTAGTGAAGGCTAAACAAGTACAATTTGTAAATGGGAGAGCGCTATCTAGAAACAAGAATAAAACATAATAAAACCGACCTATCCGTGACCAGAACACCGCCTCGCTTCCATGTCAATCGCCGAAAACACTTTTCAAGATTAAAAAATCTAACATTTCCACACAGTCAAGCGTTCCTTAAAACAATCGGCGGAATTATTTTTGTAAGCAGCGTATAATGATTTGTTCTGCAGTTCGTACATTCAAACTGTAGAGAGTGCACCGATCGTGAAAATGTCGCTAGAGATTTTAATGTTCGGTTTTAAAATCTGATTTCAGCGTTTAATGAGTTTTTGTGTAGAGAGTGCACCGATCGTGAAAATGTCGCTATTTTGAGATTTTAATGTTCGGTTTTAAAATCTGATTTCAAGAGGGTTTTCTATGGGAGTTTGTGTGTGTAGAGAGTGCACCGATCGTGAAAAAGTAGCTATTTTGAGATTTTAATGTTCGGTTTTAAAATCTGATTTCAAGAGGGTTTTCTATGGGAGTTTGTGTGTGTAGAGAGTGCACCGATCGTGAAAAAGTAGCTATTTTGAGATTTTAATGTTCGGTTTTAAAATCTGATTTCAATAAGGTTTTCTATGGGAGTTTGTGTGTGTAGAGTGCACCGATCGTGAAAAAGAGCTATTTTGAGATTTTAATGTTCGGTTTTAAAATCTGATTTCAATAAGGTTTTCTATGGGAGTTTGTGTGTGTAGAGAGTGCACCGATCGTGAAAAAGTAGCTATTTTGAGAATTTATTGTTCGGTTTTAAAATCTGATTTCGAAAGGGTTTTCTATGGGATACTGTGTGTTTGTTCACAGACCTATTAACCGATTTCGATGCAGTTTTTCGTGTAGTTCGTTAACTAGAGTTTTCGAAATTGGTTTGCTTTAAAAAACGGCATTAGCCAACATTCTTAATGTAATCATCTTTTTCCATTAGGAATGTTGTAACACTGTAGACTGCACATATCTCCCTTTCCTAGTTCAAACGCTTTATATTTGTAGACGAGTTTCGGAATGCTTCCATTTTCAAAATGTATCACTGTACTGCTGCGCCAAGTTGAACGTTTGTTAAAAAATGAAAAATCCGATGAAAATATTACATTATTAAGATGAAGAAGGCGGTTATGTATTTAGAAAATTTAGTAATATGTAAGTTAAAATTAAAGGGAAAATGTAATGAACGAGCAAATACATTTACAAGAAGACGTTATATTACAAACAGTAAAAGTTTTCACAATTTTTAAGGATTATATAGACCGTTAAAAAAAAGTGTTGGGAGGACCAATCAGAAGCGAGCAGTCAATAAATAAGTAAATAGGAACCTGACTAGGCGTTATAAGTAGGGAGGGTAGGCGTAAAAAGACGAACCTAGAACTTGGAGGAGACGTTTTGAAAATGGAAGTATTCCGAAACACGTCAAAAGATATAAAGTGTCTGCAGCTAGGAAAAAGGCTTTAGTTAAATTTCGCTCAAACGGAGCTCACAAATCCCGAAGCAAAGCGTAAAATTACTGATCTTTAGAATGATATTTTCCTAAATACCTGTTCAATAGTTAACGACCAGAAAATCAAAAATCGGGCTAATTTATCAATACTTTTTCCTGTGTTTGTGCGCGCGCGTGCGTGTGCGCGTGTGCACGCACGTGTGTGTTTGTGTATGTATGTGTGTGTGTGTGTGTGTGTGTGTGTGTGTGTGTGTGTGTGTGTGTGTGTGTGTGTGTGTGTGTGTGTGTGTGTGTGTGTGTGTGTGTGTGTGTGCGCGTGTGTGTGTGTGTGTGTGTGGTGCGTGCATGTGTGTGTATGTGCGCGCATGTGTGTGTGTGTGTGGCGCGCGCGCGTGTGTGTATACGTGTGTATGTGTGTGTGTATGTGTTCG
>CM040191.1:66448806-66473806 GCA_022606455.1 Callitettix versicolor
CCCAAAGTTTAGTGCTAACATGTACGAAATTTTACCCCGCACTGGGTGTTCCATGTTAAAAAATACGGTGTTTTCAACGAATTTTCAATTTGCACTAAATTAATGAAATAATTGGGGCAAACAGCCGTTCCACTTACGGAATGGTAGCGAATTACGAAAAGTATTTTTTCTACCCTGATTTCACCGTCATAAACAGCATTACAATCTGCAATTATTAGCATTTTAAACAGCATTGCAAATAGAAAGTGAACCCTGACCGTCGTCAAATTGAATCTTTTAGTTTCAATAAATTTTGGAAATCTAAAACGCTTAATTGCGCAGTGGTTAGCGCTGGTTTCGATGGTGAAATCGGGTTTTCAAAAATATTCAAAGTAAAAAATAGGATATATGGTTTTTAAAATATTTGAAATGGCTGACATTTATAAAATGGTCGAACGGATTTTCCTGGTAAACGAACTTGTCGAAAATATTACGAAAATCGATTTTTGTGCTAAAACACACACACACTCATATATAGCCTCCTCGGTGGCCTAGTTGATAGCGTACTGGGCTTTCACCCCGAGGACCCGGGTTCGATTACCGGCCAGGGCTTGGCATTTTCATACGCTATAATTCATCCCATCGTCTGCATTAGCTAAAGTGTGCACAATAGTCGGACGTTAAAAAAAAAAAAAAAAAAAAAAAAAAAAAAAAAATCAAAAAAAATCTAGTTTAGGATATATATATATATATATATATATATATATATATATGAACGACCCATCAAAAAATGATCTAGTTTGCGGGATCGGCGCTAATTCTAATTTTTAGCGTAAAAAATATCGTTTTTTGATAGGGTTGTTGATAGCGCTGGTTGAAAACTGTAAGTTTCTAAGTGAAGAGACTGTTTGTTGTTTCAGTTTTCAAATTTTTAAAATAAATACGAAAACCCTGACCGCCATTGGGGTGAAATATATATTTTCAAAACGAAATTTAAAGGTTAATTGCAAATTTATACAGACTTTGACAATATATTGGTGAATTCCGAGGTAAATTAAAAGTTGTTTTGCATTTCAAAATTTTACACAGAATAATTCTGGTGTTGTGTTAAATTTTTTATTGAATTTCCGGATTTTTGAAAGTGAATAAAATTCTGGCGACTGTTTGAACGTATTTTGGGGGCTTACGAGCGACGCACGTTTTGCGATCTAAAGATGATTTTACCAGCAAAATGCGCTTTAAAAACAAGAAATTTTCTCATGGATCTCGTATTTAATATTTCAGCGCGTGTTCCTTGTGCATGTCAGAAATGATAACATCCTTACGGCTCTGTACCAAAGGCCCTTTGATCCTGTAAAGCAAAGTATTTACTAAAATATGTACTTTGAACATCCCTAAGGACAGGCACAAGATTTAGGCTTCAGGCTTATATACAACCTGAGCACATAATCTTAACTGGGTAAAATGACTAAAAATTATTTGTGACACCAATGAGAAATTGACAATGAATTTTTTCAATTCATTTTTTATTACTATTAAATTATTTAATTTAAAATTAGTGGCTAGCAGTAATAATTACATTTCATTTAAATGAATGATACTTTTTAAATTATATTTTCATTTTTATTTTTATGCTCAGACGGCGAACAAAATACATAGTTATAAGTTCTCTTTTATAAGAATTAATTTAAATCCTGAGTAGTTTTTATATCAACAATACAATAAAGTACAATAGCAGGTGTACATTTTCTTTGTTTTTGTTATAAGCTACTTGTACATTTCTTTGTTGTGACAATTTCATTAAGTGTACACTGTTCTATTATTTAATACTAACAGTATCCGCTGGTGTTACGCGTTAAAAATTAATAAACATCTATGAGCATGAGATACTGAATTACAATGGTTCTCTTTTTATTTCTAAATAAAAATATTTTTTTTTAAAACCGCTAGATAGCGTTAGGTGCACTTTTCAGCTAAACATTTATTTAAAAAAATGTATACGGAAACTACGTTACAAATATCAGAATGCGATTGATTTTACTGTAAATCGCATGCACGCGCAATCACGCACGCACACGCTCACACACATTTTGTTTTATTAATATAGATTTATAATTAATAATACGAGAATCTCCCTTACGGAAAATCTGCGTAAAACGAGGAATAAAACAGTTGCATGTGCTGCACTCTTTGGTTAATGAAAGGAATTACGTTTCTGTAATCAGCAATCCTCTAACATGAGAGATTTGAATTAATTAGAGTAAAAGTCCTGAGGTAAAAATGACAGATTAAATGCCTCATGACGTAACTGGGCGTAAATACCAATAATTTAGAAAATAATCTAGCAAATATGTCTGATAAAATGTACAGACTTTTATTTGGTCTTATCAGTATTATCAGTGAATGTAGGCTAATGAATGTTGCAGGGCGTTCGACCCAAAATAAGTTATACTTGAAATCTGTCTGTCTGTGCGTATAGTTTGAGGCAAAACTAGCGATTTTTGTAATGATGGGTATCTAACTGCAGTTTTACCACTACTGAAAACATTTTATTAGAATTATTTTCTTTTGTTTCCAAACTCTTTTTGATTAAATAACCTATCACATTAACAAACTGGGAAGTGAGCGCTATATCTCAAACACCTTACTCGGGTTTTACTCGTTTTTTGTGTGTTTAACGTCCGACTATTGTATACACGGGCTAATGCAGGCGATGGGATGATTTATAGCGTATGAAAATGCCAGGCCCTGGGGCCGGGAATCGAACCCGGGTCCTCGGGGTGAAAGCCTAGTACGCTATCCACTAGGCCACCGAGGCGGCTACTCGGTTTGTTAGTAGTGGCCTAGTTGATAGCGTACTAGGCTTTCACCCCGAGGACCCGGGTTCGATTCCCGACCCCAGGGCTTGGCATTTTCATACGCTATAAATCATCCCATCGTCTGCATTAGCCCGTGTGCACAATAGTGGAACGTTAAAAAAAAAATCGTGTTTTACTGACAAAAAACAAGGCTTAACTTTGCTAAATCGGTTCCGCAGATTCTTCTCAAATGTCACTTATATAAATAGAAAATGAAACAATTTTTGATAAAAATAAACCGCCCTGTATTTATTTTTCTTCTTTTCAGAGTAAGTTTCTTGTTTAAAAATAATCAACATCTACTCTGTTTAAAAAAAACTTCCGAATTTTCGGTTATTTTATCAATATCTTTCGAACCAGATTTTCTAGAAAACTGCAGCGCATGCGTTGAACTTGTCTGCTTCGGTGATTCAATTGAACCGTTATGAAATAATTGAATAGAATATTTATGCATATTTTATTTAAATGCGATAATAATGAGTTGTTGGTAATTCTATGCTTCGTTATACAGCGTCGTAGGTTATTTTACAAGTCAATAAGGTATGGTATAACAAGGACCGATCTCATTCCACCGCTTTCCTTATAATTTATGTTCTCTCTCTCTCTCTCTCTCTCTCTCACACACACACACACACACACACACACAACACACACACACACACAACAAACACACACACACACACACACACACACACACACACACACACACAACATACACCAAAAAACGCACGCACGCGCGCGCGCACACACACACACACACACACAACAAACACAAACCACACACACACGCACGCACACATACACGCACGCGCACACACAACAAACACAAACCACACACACACGCACGCACACATACACGCACGCGCACACACAACACACACAACAAACAAACAAACAGACACAACACACACACACACACACACACACACACACACGCGCGCGTGCGCGCACACACAAACAAACACACACACACACACACACACACACACACACACACACACACACACACACACACACACACACACACACACACACACACACATATATATGAAAATCGTTTTACACAACTCTGGCAAACTCGTTGCACGCAGATGTCTCGTCTAATGAAGCTAAACGGTTATCTTAATAAAGCTGTTGATGCCGTTAAAAACACTTTTTTAAATTAAACAAATACAGCAATCAATTTGTATTCATCAATTAATAAGAACAATTGAAATTAATTGTGCAAAATTATGAAACTATTTTATGTTCAGTTATTTCCATGGAAACGGAAATATCAAACAAAATATCAAAATAATTGTTTTCACAATTAAGGTGTTAATGCATCTGTCATTAATTTATGTTTATCTATAAGCAGTTATAAACATGATTACATTTTATTCAAATTTCAAATTAAAAAAAATATGTATATAATTATTTGCAATTAACAATTGCTACAGCAATTGTTTGTCGATTCTAATGGTTTGTTAATATTCAAATTCCCAATTGTTTTTTTGTTTTGTTTTCAAGTGTTTGTTGATGCTAATTCTTTTTTGATTCTAATTGTTTGCTGATTAGTAAATTCCCAGTTGTTTGTTGATTATCAAATTACCAGTTGTTTGTTGATTAGCAAATTACCACTGGTTTGTTGATTAGCAAATTCCTAGTTATTTGTTGATCAGCAAATTACCAGTGGTTTGTTGATTAGCAAATTCCGACTTGTTTTGTTTATTCTAATTGATTATTGATAGCAAATTCCCAAATGTTTGTTGATTAGAAAATTACAAGTTGTTTGTTGATTAGCAAATTACCAGTTGTTTTTTGATTAGCAAATTCCGACTTGTTTTGTTTATTCTAATTGCTTATTGATAGCAAATTCCCAAATTTTTGTTGATTAGCAAATTACCAGTTGTTTGTTGATTAGCAAATTATTAGTTGTTTGTTGATTAGCAAATTCCGACTTGTTTTGTTTATTCTAATTGCTTATTGATAGCAAATTCCAAAATGTTTGTTGATTAGCAAATTACCAGTTGTTTGTTGATTAGCAAATTATTAGTTGTTTGTTGATTAGCAAATTCCGACTTGTTTTGTTTATTCTAATTGCTTATTGATAGCAAATTCCCAAATGTTTGTTGATTAGAAAATTACCAGTTGTTTGTTGATTAGAAAATTCCCAATTGTTGATTCTAATTGTTATTGATACAATTAAAACAAATATTCCGCTAAGTCAATATACTTTGGGGAGAAAGTGTTTCTAATACATTTTTTCTGTATTTCTCTAATACAGAAACATAATAAGAAAAAACCACTTAAATATTATTTCTTTTTTTAAATAAACATTTTGAATCTCGAGTAAATAGTAATTAATCGCAAATTAATTAAACGATGTTGATTGTATTGTTAACAAGTACTCGTAGAATACACAACCGGTTTCTGGAAGTATGGTGCATTTCCTTTTGTACAATTACAGAGTAAAATGTTGAGACAGACCAGCTGAGGGGGTACTTGTAAACTGTAGAGATGACACTCTACACTGGCTTCAGTTACTTGGCTCTACATGTAGTTATATTTGTGCTAGGAATAAAACCAGATAAATCTTCAACCTTAGTGAATGCTTATTCATACCTTTCTCTCGCATAATCTCATTCAACTAACCAATAATTAAACCACACTGGTCATAATGCATTATTGATTTCATAATTATTAGCATATATCATGGAAATATTAGCTTTTAGAGTAGCCATTATGGGGACCTTGAATCGAGCGCCCTACTTGGTGTAGGGTCTTTTAAATTTATACGAATTAGGCCGGGCGGCCACCAAATGTGCAGCGGAGTCACGCTGAGCTTAGCGAACTACGCATTCTAAAGCTAACCTATGTTTTTAATGTACGTACGGCCACTAAAAGCATAACGAAGCCGAGCGGAGTGAAGCTGCATCGCTGAGCTGTTCTCCGCTCAGCTTTGACTCTGTCTTGATTCGGTTTTTAAGCTGACTCCGCTTCCCCCACCCTACGTTGACCACGCCTCCAAACTTATTTCTCGTTGCCTAGGTTACGGTTTTTAAACACAGAAGTTTCCTAGAATCCGTTACAGGAGGCCTAAATATTTATGTTTAAGAGATACAAACGCGTTTTTAATGCGCTTCTGGTTGGTCTTCAACTTCATTCCGTTAGGACGCTCGTCTCAGCTTAGCTCCGCACTTCGTGGCCACCCGACCTTAGTGTCAGTGTAATTCCTTGAAATATTTATACAGATGTACTTTTAAATGTAAAAAACTGCATTGCCTACGACCCCAAAAATTTAAACTTACCGAGTGTCATGTGATTTTAAGAAAATAACGGGGCAAACTATATGTCTCTATTTCAGGCACATTGGGAACAGTGGCGGTTGAAAAAGCCAACTATCGAGAAATCGAAAACGTGAACTTTTATCTGCAATGAACTCAGACCAGCCTGAACAATTTGAAATCTTATCAGCGGTGGAGTATTCTCCTGTTTCTTGCAAGTATTGACCATAGATAAATCATTTCTGTGGTTACGTATAATTAAGTTACGCGAACGAGAGCGTATTACAATACTATAGGTCAGTCGCTTGTAAAAAGCCTGCTAAGAACACCAGTGGGACAGATAAAAAAAAAATGTGCGAGTGAGAGGATGAGTTCCCATTCTCTCACATGTAGTTACCTTCTTTTCCTTCACTATGGCTGGGTAGTAACAGTTTGTAGGCTCAGATAGGCACATTCTGTTGGAGGGAGTTGGAGTGGAATTCTACATGCGCGAGAAATTCTCTCGCATTCCTTTAGTGATGCGTACCTACTGTGATTTCCTAATCGAAACCTTATATCTAGATCGATAGTACAAAAATATATAAAACTTTTCGAAGAAACAGATGATGTCAGGCATCGTTGTAACAGCAAAGACTTAAATGAGCCAAAGTAATGTAAAAATTTTAAACTTAATTAGCCGCCATTTTTGATAGAATTGAAATAGAATTATCTTTTAAAATGAGGTATCAATTGGTTGAGTTTTATTTTTAAGTTTTTGGCCGGCGATAAAGTTGCCTTTAGCCACTAAAGAAACATCTTTATTCTTTAAAACATTTCACGAATTTGGTTTTTCTCGATTTGTTTGTCCCGATAAGGTTAATATCCGCACAAAATACCGATATCTTTACGTCTGGTCTTTTTAATGTTAGTGTTAGTTTCCAATATTGTCGGCTAGAAGCTTAACTAAGGCGGGCAATTACTTAAATAGGTTAATTATTCCCGGGTTATGAGTAAAGCCAGTCATATTAAGTTGCATAATCGGTCTACAGAGAATAATCAACGATACTGGCTGTGCTAACATTACACTTGAAGTAATTAAGGCAACTGAAATTACTTCTACGAACTGTACAAGTCAGGTAACTGCCAGATTGTTTTTAGAAAAACATTACACATTTAGTTTCGATGCCTGCTTTAATTCTTTTTAATTGGTAATAAGAAACGTGTGGAACTCGGGAACATACCGACAGAAACGGAGCTTTTCTTATCCGTCGAATAGTTTGAATAGCCGACGAACTGTCGCTTTCTCTCACGTCGTTTGCGAATTGGCCGCTTTTGATTTAAATGCGACAACATACTGCATATAGTGTGTGTTGCCAAAAAAAGGTTGAAAAATTTTGTATTGACTTCCTTTGGGTAGGGTACTACCCCAGAGTGTGGGACACAAATTAAGTTCAAACTCAAGATATATTGTTACCCACTAAAAAAACCACCAAAAGCATTCCTCTTCTGTAAACCCTCCCTCCACGAAACCGCCGCCAGGCATTACTTCGTGGGAAGGTGGGCTGGCTAACCGCTTACTCTTCTACAGCGTTGGCCTCCTTTCTGCTTTCTCGATCCTCCGCCCTCTTCATGACCACTGCAGCGAATCCCGCAATGGAGGCCCAGTTGGCCTCTGAAACCATCATTGTCGCAACCAGACTTTCCGGTGTAATGCTACCTCGCAGATATGTTTGCAGCTTTATCCTTTCCTCTTCGAATCTTCGACACCGGAAAAACACATGCTCCGCATCTTCCTTCACTGCTGGACGACAGAGGGGACAAGTGTGTGTGTGTGTGTGTGTGTGTGTGTGTGTGTGTGTGTGTGTGTGTGTGTGTGTGTGTGTGTGTGTGTGTGTGTGTGTGTGTGTGTGTGTGTGTGTGTGTGTGTGTGTGTGTGTGTGTGTGTGTGTGTGTGTGTGTGTGTGTGTGTGTGTGTGTGTGTGTGTGTGTGTGTGTGTGTGTGTGTGTGTGTGTGTGTGTGTGTGTGTGTGTGTGTGTGTGTGTGTGTGTGTGTGTGTGTGTGTGTGTGTGTGTGTGTGTGTGTGTGTGTGTGTGTGATTGTATGTATATATATCTTTTAATTACCTTTTAATTTCGTTAGGACCTGATTCGTACTGTATATAACTTGAATCGTCACTGTTACTAACTGAATTATCCTAAAAAGTTTTATTTCATGTCAGTTTGTTGAAAATAAATTCTGAATTATGTTTTATTAATTTATTTTTCTTAACCATAATTAGTTTGAAGGTATGTTTATAAATATCTTGTTTTGCTTATATAAATAAATATGTCATTTTAGCATATATATTATTTACTGTAGTTATAGTAAGAGATCAGATGTTTTATATTAATTCGTAACGATCAGTTGATTTTGATTTGAATGAACAGCTGATAAGTTTCAGGTTATGTTGTTAAAAACTAGCAATATTAGCAATTATTATGAACGTTAATAATTTCGAATGTGTTATAAGCGGTTACATCGTGCACGTGGTCTTCAACTAAGGAAAAACACCGAAACCAAAGCAGCGCAACATTTTCATATAATACGCATGTACTGTTATTCGTTTCGTATTTCCGTTACATTCTTCGGTTCGGCGGCAGACTTTTTTCTATTTACTCCTCTCGCCAAAGTTAACATTAACAGTTTCGTTTCAAAATTGTCGGCTATCGTTTTAATTTTGTTACCCTTTGACCTTCGCGTGGTTAATTACAATAAATATTCACTAATAATTAAACATGGCTGGCAGCCTAGTATATAAACGTGCCGTTTGGTTGCGCCAATAAGTAGCGGGGCTGTTGAACAGCAAGAACAATTAATCCGTTATATGTCGCCCGCAAACTGTTCGTTTAACAGCTCCCAGCTCTCGGCTCTCGGCTCTCGGACAGGTAATTACACGGCCTTTATAACAGAACCATCGAAGTGTTACTCTTGACAACCTCAGTGCAGCGGTTTCTGATTGTGATTGGCTATTCCACACGTGTAGGCCTAATTACGCCCAATTAACCTCAAATGTAATGAGGTTTCGTGATAACGTCCATGCGTGCTAATTAATTAACTGCACGTTAGTACTGTATCTCTTATGTAAAAATATCCCGTATATCTGTATTAATAAATGGAAATGTTTGTCTGTATGTGCCTGTACAGCCAAAAGTATGGCGCCCAGATATCTGATATTTTCGGCGGATGTGGACAAAAGAAGGTTGGTTAACACCTCGATACTGCATAAAAAAAAAGTGCAATGAGGTTGTAATTTTTTAATTAAATATTTAATTATAATTGACACCTAACGTTATCTAGCGCCTATCTTTCGAACTGTTTTAATTGAGAAACTAAAAGAGAAATATTGTAACGCATTGCTCATGCTCACAGATGTAACGTTACAGCTGTTTTTGAAGCATTTTAAATGAATGTGCGTTTATTAACATTGTTCTTTAGTTATGATATTTGTAGTACATTTGAGGGATTTAAAAAAAAATTGTTTTCCAAAATAAATTTGAAAGGCAATATTAATGCTTTCATACCTTTTTTTGTTACTAAATATTTGCGTTAAATATTAAATGTTCAGTGAAGAGAAATATAGCACATATTTTAAAAGACAATATCAGACAGATGAAAGAATATCACTGAGGTTACTCTTCTCTGGACTTAAGTGCAGTGGGTTAGACTAAACATACTCAGTCTTGAACAACTGTTCGTTTCGGCAGAATAACAAAATGTTGACAGGTGAATCATGCCTTTATCAGCAGTAGTAATTCTATCGATACTTATCTGCCGTCTGCTTAATATATCTTATCCTTCGTCGTATAAAATATCGTCACCAATATATAATGAAGGTAATATCTGCTTTTATCAGCAGTAGTAATTCTATCGATACTTATCTGCCGTCTGCATAATATACCTTATCTTGCGTCGTATAAGATATCGTCACCAATATATAATGAATGTAATATCTCAAGTGGTAAACTGCTTCACCGATTGAGAAAGATTATGTTTGTTCCGCATATCACACGGGGATGAAATAAACGATCGCAATATTTTTCCACATTAAGTCGGATAAAGTGGATCCTTTTTTGTAAAATTTAGGGTAAAATGTACTAATTTGAGAAAATTTTCACGTTACAGCCAAACAATATTTAGTGTCGTTAAAATCGGTTTTAACGTTAAAGGCGTTTGTTTAACATGGCGTTAAATTCGAATCGACGTAACATCCAAGAACGTTACAACAGTTCGATTGTATATAGGCCTCCATTAAAATCTAAAGATCGATTTTTCGCGTTTAAATACATTGAAGAAGAAAAATTAATTTTACTACGTGACTATATTCTCTCTAATTCTTTTCTTTTCTCTTTTTTTATTTAAATTATATGTTTCTTTTGAGTCGTTATATATTCTTTATACTCGTGCAAGAAAGCTAAGGATACTGCCAATTTTCATAATTATCTTTAAGTTTACTGTCAAAGTGCTCTAACGATAGCGAAACACGAAACTATGACGTCACGTCAAATGTTTTATAAAGGTTTGTTTAAGCTAACATTGTTTGTTGCATACTTACGTTTTACTTCTTTTACGACGCCTATCTACGAAATTGGTTTTTCACTCTTCGTCAACGTATCTGTGCACATTTCAGAAACAAATTTACAATAAAACTTTTTTCTTCGTTAGTCTACTTTTAAAGGTATTTATAAATACTTGGTTTTAGAAATTTTATTTTAAGATTTTCTTTTTTTCTGTTGAAAATACAATTAAAAATAACGCAAAGAAATATTTTTTTATTTAGTTTTAAAGATTTCTTTGATTTTTTTGAATTATGTTTGTTGTGAAACATTTTTTTAGCTTATTACGCGCGCGCACACGCACGCACGCACACGCACTCACGCGCACGCACGCACGCAATCACACACACGCACACACAGACAGACACGCTCACACACACACACACACACACACACACACACACACACACACACACAGACACACACACACACACACACACACACACACACACACACACACACACACACACACACACACACACACACACACACACACACACACACACACACACACACACACACACACACACACACACACACACACACACACACACACACACACACACACACACACACACACACACACAGACACACACACACACACACACACACACACACACACACACACACACACACACACACACACACACACACACACACACACACACACACACACACACACACACACACACACACACACACACACACACACACACACACACACACACACACACACACACACACACACACACACACACACACACACACACACACACACACACACACACACACACACACACACACACACACACACACACACACACACACACACACACACACACACACACACACACACACACACACACACACACACACACACACACACACACACACACACACACACACACACACACACACACACACACACACACACACACACACACACACACACACACACACTGAGCTATCGTACCAGATAAAATACTGAAACACACGTTTTGTTTTTGTGCGTTAGAGTTTTATTAAACTCATTTTATTGCTTTTATAAAAGTGACATTATTGTGTAATGTTCACAATTCACACAACATAGTGGCGTTAGAATTTTTGTTTTTGTTTGTCAAATGTTTTTGCTTACGTAACTAAACTGAATGTATGGTTTGGATGTTTTGTAGTAACATTTTACTATTCATCATGTTTTTCTGTATTTTTTGACAAATATTGGAGAATCGATAAATATCTTAAGTCAGTATTTGCAAACGAAAATAAAAGTTCGAGAGAGATTAACTACGCGTTTGTGCGTGCGTGCGTAAGTGAGTGCGCGTGCGCGCGTGTGTGTGTTTAATTCCTTTTAACCGCTTTAAAATGACGGCCAGTTCAAATACTTTAAAATCTCTACTGCTTTACCTTGAATATTTTTGAAAAATCTAATTAGCTTTAAAATGGCATAAGTTAGAATTTTGATTTATAAAAATCAATTTACACGAACACATGTAATTTGGCAGTTGTCGGATTTAAATTTCGTATTTCCAGTACAATTTTAAATTATAATGTTAACATAAGCAAAATTTAGTGTTGTTCTATGATGGTGAAATCAAATTTTCGATAATGTTGATACACATTGCGGGAAATTCGCTTCCATCACGTGACAGCTGCGTGCAGCGATTACTGTAATGTTAATTTAAAAAAACAAGCTTTATTGTTGTCCCGCTTTGAATAGCATCTCGAATTAAACGTACAACTAAGAATAGGTGCTGTAGATTATTTCCGAACCATAGTTTCAGCAATAAATTTCTCACTGACGCCCCGGTAATCGCGGGACTGGTGTTTTATCGTCGCCGTGCTTTGACAATATTTATGGTTAGTAAAGTTTACCGCTGCTGCAGCTACGGGCGTGCTTTTAGTAATTGTTGAAGAATTAGGTAACAGCTTCCGTAATGAATGCGACTTAATCGAGAAAGTACACCGTCGGAAATATAGTACAGTACTGGGTATTGTTCGACAATTTATATGGACAAATGAGGTAATAAAGCAGTCACGATAAAAAAAATTAATGAGGGAATTTCTATTGGGTAATTTTAAGTTGCTGAGTAGCCTTTATCGAATATTCGAGACTTTAGAATTACGACCAATAGAAGAAATTTGGTGAGGTGTTTTCAATTTCTTATACATGCGCGCGCGCACGCACACACGCGCACACACACACAAACACAAACACACAGACATACGTACTTATACACACGCGCATACACACGCAAGCACACATATATATATGTATATATATATATATATATATATATATATATATATATATATAATGTGACAATTTATATATATATATATAAATATATAACGCACACAAGTTTTTTTTTCTTATTTTAATTAAAAAGTTGTTCAGGTTATCATCGCCGGCACGAAGAATATAAAGTATATAAAAAAATTAATTAAACAAAATTTTACTGAAGAAAAAAACAACAACAACAAACTATAACAGTAAAAATAAATTAAAAATTTAGATAACAGGTATAGATATATTACACTTAAGAACTAAATAACAATAAATAATGAATAAAATTTAATAACAATTCGTAAAAGTATGCAAAACATAACAGAAATAAAGTTTTTAAATAAAATAAATAAATAAAATAACACAAGAAATTACAAATATAACGCACACAAAAATCAGACACTAGGACACAGTCATAAAACCGGAGGTATTATATGCAAGCGAGACTCTAGAACTCCATAAAAAAGCTACCATGGAAGACATTTTGAAGGAAGAACGCAAAACCTTGGGGAAGATCCTTGGCCCGCGATTAACAGAAGACTTTATTAACACGTTGCACTCCCGGAAGAACACAGAGAAGATATCGAACCTGGCAGCAGATATCATAAGAAGGAGGCTTCATTTCTATGGACACATCAGTAGACTCCCAACAACGAGACTTGCCAACAGAATCCTTAAGTATATACAAGGAGTCAAATCAACAACGTCGTCGATCGCACAAGTCAGAATAGACCTGCATGACGCAGAAATAGACTCAATAGACATTGAAGACAGGAACGCATACAGGAGAAAGATACTCGGGTGGAAAATCCCAGAGAATGAAATCCCAAAGAGAGCGGGGGTAAAATGGACGGAGGAGCGGAAGAGGATCCATGGGGACAGGCTGAGGGAGGTGTGGAGGATTAGAAGGAAGAAGACATGAGTCGAAGTGCTTTTCGTGATTCTATAGGGTCTATACGCAAATAATAATAATAATAGTGTGTGTGTGTGTGTAATTATCCTCTTAAAAAATAATCAGGATCGGCACTCATTTTAAGTTCTTCGGTGGCTGTTCATTGCTGATTTTGCAATGAAAATTCACAAATAATAAATCTTGTCACACGTGCTTAAAAATGTCACGTGATGTTATTGTGAAATTTAAATATGGTCGATTACGGAGCGATCAGACTGGTCGTTATTATTTAGTGCCAAATGAATTTAGTTGTATAGATAATTGTCCAATAAATATGTCAGTCAATTAACTAATTATGCGTTACAGATAGCGTTGTGAAATTGAATTTGACAAGTGACACGTGAAACATGTCATATGTTTGCGTGATGGAAAATCGATAGTCATTCGGTCGCTGGTGACTAGGTGACGATGGTACGCCGATTGTCGAGACACGCGACCACGGGGTTGTCTTTAGAAAAAATGTCTACTTACTTTAACATTAAGTAGGCATAGTTTTGCATACATTTAAAACAGGGTATTTCAAGATGAAACGGTAAGAATTAGAATGGATATGATGATTCTTTTTTTTTTTAATGTCCGACTATTGCGCAAACTTGGGCTAATGCAAACGATGGGATGATTTATAGCGTATGAAAATGCCAAGCCATGGCCGGGAATCGAACCCGGGTCTTCGGGGTGAAAGCCTAGTACGCTATCAACTAGGCCACTGAGGCGGCTGAAAATGATTAAAAACGTTTATACAAACATGGATCCGGAAACGTTTCGTTATCGAGTTAAAGATGGCGATTTTTTTTACCATGATTCCTGGAAAAAGAGGGAAATTAAGAAATTCTAAAAATCTAAATTAAGAAGTAATATTGATGGTTTTTGACCTAAAAATGAAAAAAAACTGGTCCCAGTGTTGTAAGTCAAGTATATTTTTGAGAAAACCTGTATAAAACGCATAAATCAGAGTAAAAACACACCTTTTTACATTTATCCTACAATAACTCCGTTATTTTCCCAATGAACAAATAAAAGTGTTAAATTAAACTTGTAGACAATTTAATTCTGAACAAAATTATGTAAATAAACTCGACTACAAAACAAGAAATGACAAAATAACGAATTTTTATTAACATAAAAAGAATCAATAACATAGCGGAAAAAAATTAATTTTCCAACAGAAAGAATTATACATTTTACACTCGATAATATGTTGTATGAAATTTTTTAGTATAATTCAGTAGTACAAAATTCAATAATTAAATTGTTAAAAATCATTTTAAGCATTTATAACAACTGTTCAAAATGTCCACCTTCACTATTAACACAGTATATATATAAAATATTTAATAATCTCAATTTGTTGAAATAAAAGGCATTTTAAATCAGCGTGTATATTTAATAATAATAATTATTAATATATTAATAATATATTAATATATATATATATATATATATATATATATATATATATATATATATATTAATATATGTTATTAATAATAATTATTATTATTAAATATACACGCTCGTTTTAAAATGCCTTTTATTTCAACAAATTGAGAATGAAGTAATTGAGATAGTGTTTTAAGTGACTTCTGTTGTTATATATATATATATATATATATATATATATATATATATATATATATATATATATATATATATCACTGCGATAATAGCCTCAATGTGCTTTTCGCCTTAAAATAACATACATATATATATATATATATATATATATATATATATATATATATATATATGAAGCCGCCTTGGTGGCATAGTTGATAGCGTACTAGGCTTTCACCCCGAGGATTCGGGTTCGATTCCTGGCCAGGGCTTCGCATTTTCATACGCTATAAATCATCCCATCGTCTGCATTAGACCGAGTGTGCGCAATAGTCGAACGTTTAATTATATATATATATATATATATATATATATATATATATATATATATATGTATTTTTTTAGAATTAGCAAAGCAATTTTCTGTTTAGTAACAAGCATTTCAAGACTCTTTAAAAGATATTTAAAATGGTTTAAAATAAATTGTTTGCTAAGAAATGAAATATACAGGAAGGACATTCCAAAACAAGCATCAGTAAATGCTCAGTTCAAAGGTTTTGTTTTTTGACGAAAATGCTCGACCACACTGAGCTAATCGCTACACTGCTTTGTATATGTTCTGCCTGTTTGTTCAAAATTTATTGCTTTTCACAATTGTAACATTTTAATCTACATGTGCAGATTTTGGAGTATGAGTTGGTAACATTTTTCGTATCGGTGTTTTCGATTCTGTGAAAGATTTTGTAAATGCATTTATGACGGTAAATGAAATGAATTATGAAGAAAATTGTGTAATAAATTCGGGTAAATATAGACGATAAAAAAAAAAATTCTACAATTGTCTGCATAACAAAGGTAGCCTATTTACAGGACAGTTGTAAATATTGCTGGACAGAGTTAAATAACATTCAATTGCGTTAGGTTTAGTTGTAATTTCATTGAGACCAATTAAGTGAGCAGTTAATAAATCGATTGCAGCTCCAAGTGGTGTACAATACATTATATTGCCCTAGGGACATTGGTTTCGGCTGTCCAATATAGTAAGGGCAAGTAATCTTTCACTGCAATTTAATGTGTACTGTCGTATTTAAGGGAATAAAAAATAATCTCGCGATACGTTTCGTAGAATATAAAACTAATGTTTTTAAGCATAAAACGTTACATGTACGTTCTCACATATTAACTGCCCCACCCCCAAAAAAAATTTGTTAACAAACACGGTTTTTACGATTTTCTCCTCCCCTTAAATTTTATTTATAAAAACATCTTTAATTCGTTGAATGTTATCTATTAAAAAAACATCTTTAATGAATCGAGTTATGAATCTTCATATATGAGCAAAATTTGAGCGAAATCCGATTCAACAATTTTGAGAAACTAGGTAAATTTTGTATTTCGAAAGCTGTTGAACCGCGTTTTTCGGTGATGTGTCCGGCTACATTTCAGTAAAATCTTATGAAAAAGGTTAAAAACGATTGTGAGAAAACACGATTTCGACAGTATGTTGTAAAACCATTTTTTTTGTAAAAAATATAATTTATCATGTTTTATCGTAATCCATCTGAGCGCGCTCAGAAAAACATAAAAATCGTTTCAGGTTACCTAAAAAAAAGACTAAGGCCCATCATTGAAAACAGGAAACTTATCCCAGAACATCAATTTGGTTTCAGACGAAGGCATTCTACATTAGACCAAGTTCATAGGATCACAAATATTATAGAAAATTCTTTTGAGAAAAAAGAAGTTTGTGCAAGTATATTTTTGGATGTAGCGAAAGCCTTCGATAAGGTATGGCATGAGGGCCTAATTTGGAAGCTGCAGAGAGATCTACCAAAACAATACTATGAAATTCTAAAGTCATATTTAACTGGTAGACATTTTCGAGTGAAATACGAAGGAGAATACTCGGAATTGAAGAAAATATCAGCTGGGGTTCCACAGGGTATCGTTTTGGGACCTGTGCTTTACTTGCTGTACACAAGTGACCTTCCTACTGCAGATGATACAACCACTGGTACGTTCGCAGATGATACTGCAATCTTAGCTACGGGTAAGAAAATTGAAGAAGCTGTGATGAAGCTTCAACGAGCTACAGATGAGGTGTGCAAATGGACCAAAAAATGGCGCATTAGCCTGAACGAAACCAAGTCAGTGAATGTAAATTTTACAAATCTTAAGATAGATCATTCCATCCCAATTACAATAAATTCTATACCAATTCCCCAAGCTAACTCTGCTAAATATCTGGGAATGACCTTGGATGTGAAACTAAAATGGAAGGAACACGTAAAAAAAGAAAAAGCAAGAATTGAATTTTAAATTTAGAAAATTGTATTGGCTAATTGGAAGACAATCCAAACTGTCAATTCATAATAAGTTATTAATATATAAACAGGTTTTAAAGCCAGTGTGGAACTATGGAATACAGTTGTGGGGCTGTACAAATAAGACGAATATTAATACAATTCAAGTTTTTCAAAATAAGGTACTTCGAAGCATTGTTGACGCACCATGGTATATACGAAATGACAACATTCATAGGGATTTGAATGTAGAGTTTGTCAGTGAAGAAATCAAAAAGCAAGCATTGAAGCATGGACACCGCATCTCACATCATGAATGCTCCGAGGTTCGGGGACTGATGGTTACACCTACGTCAGCTAGAAGACTGCAAAGAACTAAGCCTTCTGATTTGATTAGTAGAGAATAACCATTGGGTTATAACTCTAGATAAACGTACTATATTTACCGATTGTGTTCATAGAAATGTAAATTACTAGATGGGTTTCTGACTCAGTTGTAATATTATTAATAATAAAAAAAAAAAAAAAAAAAAAAAAAAAAAAAGGTTACCTAAAAACGTAAAGATCCAGCTGTATCGAGATAGATTTATTTCATGATCAAACTTTCTTTGTGTTTCTTATAATGAGACCCTGCAGAGGATTCAGACTAGCTGCACCTATCGAAAGGATTTAGACGTCCCTTGCGGTACACGAGTCTTAATACACATTTACACTTGCAGCACTACACTTTACAGTCACACTTACATTTTGGGAGCCGTTAATAGCCTTAATGTGCTTTTCGCCTTTAAATAAATAAATAAAATACACACAAAAAACTGTGTTCACTGCCTAAAGACATTTTTACTTCAAACATTTTGTCCCGTCAAACATGTTGTCACTTCAAACATTCTTTTTTTTAACAATATTCTGTAATATGACCCTTACGGAATCAAATTTTTCTCCCTAAAATTGTAATTCGACAAGCAATTATTACAAACAATAAATAGCTGCACGTGTTGAGAGGATTTAGACGTCCCTCGCTACCAGTGTCTAACACACACTTACACTTACAACGCTACACTTATGACTTAAACACTTTACTCTCACACTTATATTTAGGGAGGCCATACTAGCCTCAATGTGCTTTTCGCCTTAATGTATAATATTATTGTATATTATTATTGTATATAATTATTGTATATATTATTGTATATATTGTATATAATTATTGTATAATTATTGTATATAATTATTGTATATTATTATTATAATATTATTGTATATAATATTATAATATTATGTATAATATTATGTATAATATTATTCTCTATTTGTTTCATCCAACTTTGGGGTACACTAAATCAATCACTTTTTACCCTTCCTCGTAGCCCAGTATTGCTTCATTCGTTGTGATCATTGCTTTTCTTTCTTCTTCAGAGATTTGGATCGTTCGCTTGGATTTGACTTTGCCTTGGAACCGTTGCTTCTTGTCCTTGGTTATTGTTTTGGCTGTTCAGTCCATGAGCATAGTGTCAGTGATTTGCAGTTCTGTTATGTCTTTCTCCGTTTCTCTAAACCAAAGTGGTTTGGCTCTTCTACGGCGAAAGTAGTCAAATAATTTTTTGGTTAGTCTATTTTTGTCCATTCGGAGGATGTGCCCATAAAAATCAATTTTCCTTTTTCTTATTGTGTCTGATAGTGTTTCAGTTTTTTTGGTAAAACGTTTCATTCCTGATGTGGAGTAATTGGTTGTTACGGAATTTGGGGCCTAAGATTTTTCGTAATATCTTTCTGTCTTTGATCTCCAGCCTTTCAAGTGGGCCTTGGGTTGTGAGAGATAATGTTTCAGCTACATATAAGGCTTCTGGTTTAATTACCGTATTATCGTTATTAATATTATTCTTCTCTTTATTTGTTTCACCCAACTTTGGGGTACACTAACATCAATCACTTTTAATGTTCTGTACCTTCCTCGTAGCCCAGTATTGCTTCATACGTTGTGATCTTGCTTTTCTTTCTTCGTCAGAGATTTGGATCGTTCGCTTGGATTTGACTTTGCATTGGAACCGTTGTTTCTTGTCCTTGGTTATTGTTTTGGCTGTTCTATCCATGAGCATAGTGTCAATGATTTGTAGTTCTGTTATGTCTTTCTCCGTTTCTCTAAACCAAAGTGGTTTGGCTCTTTTATTGTGAAAGTAGTCAAATATTTTTGTTGGTTAGTCTGTTTTTGTCCATTCAGAGGATGTGCCCATAAAAATCAATTCTCCTTTTTCTTATTGTGTCTGATAGTGTTTCAGTTTTTTGGTAAAGAGTTTCATTACTGATGTGGAGTAATTGGTTGTTACGAAATTTGGGGCCTAAGATTTTTCGTAATATCTTTCTTTCTTTGATCTCCAGCCTTTCAAGTAGGACCTGGGTTGTGAGAGATAATGTTTCAGCTGCATATTATCATGCATCATATAATGTTTTAGCTGCATACGGTTTAATTACCGTATTATCGTTATTAATATTATTATTATTATTTTCCCAACAATTATTTTCACGTGAAACGTCCACAAAACGTTTACACGCGGACAATCAACCAGTATTCGATAAGATAGAAGCGTGACTAACATAGATTGAAAACACACAGACGCGTATATTATTTTATGGCGGCAATAAAATTCTGTGTTTGCTAATAACCGAAATTACGTTCAATAACAACAGTTGTTGCGATTCGTAAGTGGAGCATGTCATTACTAAGCGTTTTGTAATTATCTCATGGGAAATCAATTTTATGAATGACAACCTTAAACTTTGCACGCAACTAAACTACACGCACAGTGATACAGCGGTGAAGGGGGTGGAGGTAACCAATGAGAGGCTTCAGATAAATTGTTTTAAATATCGTTTCTAGAAGGGGACACCAATCAGGTGTTTTCGTTAATTTTTTAAAATTGATAAACATCCATGTAAGATAGCCTAATAGTGTACAATCTATACTGGCATGTATGTATATCCCTTTTTTATCACAACTTTTTTTTTTGGTTGTTCCGACTATTGTGCACACTTGGGCTAATGCTGACGATGGGATGATTTATAGCGTATGAAAATGCCAAGCCCTGGCCGGGAATCGAACCCGGGTCTTCGGGGTGAAAGCCTAGTACGCTATCAACTAGGCCAACGAGGCGGCTTTTTTATCACAACTGTTCTATCGATTTTGATATAACATATATCGATTTTGACGTAACAAAAATCGATGTGTCTCGTCTCGAGGAAAACTAATTATAAAAAAGAAACACCTGTTTTATTTATAAATATCTACTTACAAAAAGAAAATGAAGACGTTGAAGATTTATTTTTTTAAAATTTATTCTGCACAATGTAAATTTCTTTTATTTCAAACCGACTCAGTTATGCGACCGAAATTTTAGCAAAATTTAATAATCCGATTTTTATAATTTAGGTTATTTTTTCAGTTTTTCTATAGTTATCCAACCGAATTTCTAGGGTTAAACCCCTCAACAAAAATTTGTTTTTGAAAATTTTAGAAACAAGCAATATCTATGCTGTGCTTTATTTGGCCAGCTTTTTGTTAAATAATTAAAGTTATGGTCTATTTCCTTCCATCTATTGGTCTTTTTTACTCTCCTCGTAAAGTCTACCGCGGTTTCGAAAGCTCGCTGTCTCATCTTCAGGCTGTCAAATACCAAATGTCAAATCCTTCTGTCTAGGTCGTTACGTTGAAAAAAATGTTCGATTACAGATCGATAAAATTTTGTTGTGTTGTGCAAGATGTCGTTACAGCTGAGATTCTATTCTATTTTACGTTATTACTCATTAGGCTCTCACGATCAGCTAATAAAGCCCGTCCACACAGAGCCCTAGTGTACGGATAAAGCTAAAAAAATACGCTGGGAGGTCGCCAAATATCACAGGGCTCTGATACACCGTTAGGCCGGTGTCATACGCCATCAGCACGGTTGGAGAAAAGATTTTTCAAAATGTAACTACGCCACGTCTTACACCTTTTCGAAAATCGATTTCACCATCATAATTATGGTATATAAATGGTGTATTTTAAATTGATCATTGAAAATGAACCCTGACCACCGCCAGGCGATGACTAGTTATAAACATCAACGCTGAAATATAAAAGCATGAAAGAACGAAATATCTTAAATCAAATTTTTAAAGTGGAGATTGTCTTACAACGTAACAAGTTACGGAGACAACAAAAGTTTGCCAACCCTTCTGCAACATATTGGTAAAGTTTTTAAATAAATGGTTTGAACTTTTCCCCCTTTAGCCTATATTTCTAATAAAATATATCTTCTAATGTTAAACATAATAACGGAACAGCGTGAAACAAAATTCACCCTTTTTATTCTTTCTAATTCAATTTCCTTTAAAAAGCTTTTTAATTTACAAAAGCTTTCAGGAAATTATAAAATAATAGTATTCCGTTTTAAAAGTGAAAATTTGTGGTTGAATTTATTTAGCATTTTATTTAGTTTTAAAAATGTACACGGAATAGTCGAATTTTAAACTTCGATTGCACGTGAGATTGTCCTACTTATTTAAACCCTAAAACAGTTTTCATTCAAATTGTAAAAACAAACTTTCGAAAGTAATGCACATAATTCTGTTAAAGTTAAATTTAATTAAGTTTCTCTTTATTTGTTTCACCCAACTTTGGGGTACACCAAATCAATCACTTTTTAATGTTCTGTGCCTTCCTCGTAGCCCAGTATTGCTTCATTCGTTGTGATCTTGCTTTTGCGAAGAAAGCTTCGTCAGAGATTTGGATCGTTCGCTTGGATTTGACTTTGCCTTGGAACCGTAGTTTCTTGTCTTAATTAAGTTTATTATACTAATTTTTAATGTTTATTTATTTATGTTTCGATTGAAGTTAATTAACATGTTAATTAATTATGTTAATTAATTAATAAGTTAATTAATATGTTCGGCGGTGGCATCTGATCGCACCTTACATCTAGCTCATACGGCTCACACTCATCCACTCAAGACAATATATACGAGGTGTGTTCAGAAAGTAACGAGAATTTTTAAATTTCGGTGGCTTGAAGAGTCTGATTGTCAAACATTTTTTTTTAATGTTGGTATACATGCACTTGAAGTATGATAAAATTTTCAGCTGTTTTCATTGTTGACTCTCTGTGATAGGCACTAGGGTTAGACATGTTTTTTTGAGTTCGGTGATTTTAGTTTGTTAAAAGAAATGGATCACAGATTGTCTATCAAATTTTGTGTAACAAAGTGTGTGAAATGTTAACAAAGGCATACGGTGAGTCTGCTATTAGAAAAGCAAGACTTTACGAGTGGTATAAGCGTTTCCAAGAAGGCCGTGAAGACGTTGAAGATGACGAATGCTCTGGACGCCCCAGCACATCAACAACTGATGAAAATGTGGAAAAAGTGAAAGAAATGGTTATGAACAATCGCCGAATTACAATTAGAGAGGTCGCTGATGATGTTGGCATATCGATTGGATCATGTCATGACATTGTTTCCATTGTTTTGTGTATGAAACGCGTGGCAGCAAAATTCATTCCAAAATTGTTGAATTTTGAACAAAAACAGCGGCGAATGGAAGTTGCTCAGGAGTCACTAAATGAAATCAACGACAATGCAGAATTACTGAAACGTATTATAACAGGTGACGAAACAAGGGTTTACGGATATGACGTCGAAACTAAGGATTAATCATCCCAGTGGAGGCATTGTGGCTCGCTAAGACCGTAAAAGGCTCGACAAGTGCGGTCGAACGTGAAGGTTACGCTCACTGTGTTCTTCAATATTAATGGCATAGCGCATCATGCTACCAGGTGAAACGGTCAATAAGGAGTACTACCTACAAGTTCAACGCCGTTTGCGTGAAGCAATCCGAAAAAAACGCCTGGATCTGTGGAAAAACAATTCATGGCTTTTGCACCACGTTAATGTACCAGCTCATACTTCATTGCTTGTTCGTGAATTTTTGGCCAAAAACAGTACTGTAACGATGCCCCAGCTTCCAAATTCGCCAGACATTTTCCTATTTCCTCCTCCGTGTGACTTTTTCCTATTTCCGAAAATAAAGAGAACCTTAAAGGGCCGTTGTTTTACAGCCGTAGATGACATTAAAAGCGCATCGCTGAAAGAACTAAGATCTATCACAAAGATCGAGTTTGAAAAGTGTTTGGAGGACTGGTAGAAGCGCTGGCACAAGTGCATAATCTCCAATAGGGAATATGTTGAAGGCAACAACATCAATGTTGAAGAATAAATAAATATTTTGTTCAAAAAATTAAAATTCTTTTACATTCTGAACATACCTCGTATTTACCAAATGCCTTATTTACACATGAACAACTGTATGTTGCCTTTTCAAGGATAACTCAACTACCACTTTTGTATCTATTAAATAACATAAACACTTATTCAAAACGCTGTGTTCACTTAAAACTATCATAGTGCGAAATTTAGCACGCCCCCTTGGTAGAAACTATTTCTAGCTTCAAACCATAAAACAAACATTAAAGTGTTATTTATTCAGGATAAGTGTTGCATTAGATCCGGGCAAACAATACGGATGTTTGACAGGAATATTTCTTCGCGTGCCGCAAACAGTCTCCACCATACAATGCATGCGATGTGTGTCCTGTCACGTAAAGTAATTTAATATAGATTTTTATCAGACAATACAGCTGCATTCAACTTCGGATACGTACAACACTATGCGATCCCTGAAATGTTACCAATTTAGTGTTTTACTTGTTGAGCTGAAGTCAGGACGAGTGGGAATGTCCTTCAGATATCACCGTGCACGCACCAACATGGACGTGCTGAAGATCTAATAGTAAAGGGGGAACGTGGCTCGCCCTGGAGAAGCGATTTCTATAACTTATTGCTTTCATTAAGATTGTGTTACCTGCAGAAAACCGATATGATACAGCAATACCTTCGTGGTATGTCGGCAAAGCGTATTTGTGATTGGCCAGACGGGAACTAGAGTAACGTAATGATGGAACACCCCGTAGGGGGGTGCAGACTAGATGCATCTATTGTGAGGATTTAAACGTCCCTCGCGGTAGGCTAGTCTAACACACACTTACACTTACGACTTAACACTTTACACTCACACTTACATTTAGGAAGACGTCAGTATACTAAAAAGCCTTAATGTGCTCTTCGTCTTAAAATAAAAATAAAAATAATAATAATATAAATTGAATGAAAGTCCTAACATGGATACGCGGAAAAACATCCAG
>CM040191.1:66476306-66478806 GCA_022606455.1 Callitettix versicolor
CACACGAAAACATATACAACACACACACACTCACACTCACACAAACATACGCACACACGCACAAGCGCACACGTATGCACAAGAACACGCACACGCACAAGCGCACTCACTTATGCACACGAACACACATACAACACACACACACACACACACACACAAACACAAATACAAACATACGTACAAACGCACTCACGTATGCACACGAACACACACGCACAAGTGCACTCAGGTATGCACACTAACATACACACACACACACACACACACACACAAACATACGTACACACGCACAAGCGCACTCACTTATGCACACGAACACACACACACACACACACACGCACGCACGCACGCACGCACAAGCGCACTCACGTATGCACACGAACGCTCATATGAGACACACACACACACACACACAAACACAAACATACTCACACACGCACAAGCGCAAGCACGTATGCACACGAATACACACACACACACGCGCGCGCGCGCGCACAAGCGCACTCACGTATGCACACGAACACACACACACACGCGCGCCCGCACACACGCACAAGTGCACTCACGTATGCACACGAACACACACACACACAAACACAAACATACGTACACACGCACAAGCGCACTCACTTATGCACATGAACACACACACAACACACACAAGCACAAACATATGCACACACAAGCACAAACATATGTACACACAAGCGTACGCACATATGCATAAGAACACACAGACACAGACACACCCAAACATGTATATATTGTTTGGTGTTTAACGTCCAACTATTGTACACACTTGGACTAATGCAGATGATGGGATGATTTATAGTGTATGAAAATGCCAAGCCCTGACTGTGAATCGAACCCGTGTCCTCGGGGTGAAAGTTCAGTATGCTATCAACTAGGCTGCCGAGGCGGCTAATTTATATATATATATATATATATATATATATATATATATATATATATATATATATATATATATATATAATTTAAACGACCGGGTCTGGGTCTTAAATGTTCTGCTACAATTGCTCATTTTCCAATGTAATCACATATATACACGTTTGTTACGGCGTTTTGGAAATCTATTCGGAATTAAAACGGACGGTTGACACACGCTGTTTGTAGGCTTAACAGTTTGTCGTGTTGTTATTTGATGGGAAATCAATAGCAGCATAACGATGGCCGTGACATGCAGCTGAAGGCACGGCGTTCTGTCCCGACACGTCACTTTAGCTCTTGTAAAATTACAAAAAACAACTGAAATGTTCCATTTGAGATTGTTAGGCACAATGTTTACGGACTAGCGTGTATTTGTATGTTTGGTTTAGCGTTGCTTAATACTTTTCTTTGATATAGAAACTTTTAGCAAGTAAAAAAAATAATAGCAGTAGTGAAAAAGTAGTAGTTTATATTAAAAGAAAAATCTAAACGATTTATGAGGCGTGTTCAGAAAGTAACGAGAACTTTAATTTTTTGAAAAAATTATTTATTTATTCTTCTACATTGATGTTGTCGCCTTCAAAATAGTCCCCATTGGAGATTATGCACTTGTGCCAGCGCTTCTTCCAATCCCCGAAACACTTGTCAAACTCGATCTTTGAGATAGTCTTTAGTTCTTTCAGCGATGCGCTTTTAATGTCATCAACGGCTGTAAAACGACAGCCCTTTAAGGTTCTCTTTATTTTTGGAAATAGGAAAAAGTCACACAGAGCCATGTCTGGCGAATACGGAGGCTGGGGCATCGTTACAGTACTGTTGTTGGCCAAAAATTCACGAACAAGCAATGAAGTGTGAGCTGGTGCATTATCGTGGTGCAAAAGGCATGAATTGTTTTTCCACAGATCCGGGCGTTTTTCGGTTTGGTTCACGCAAACGGCGTTGAACTTGTAGGTAGTACTCCTTATTGACCGTTTCACCTGGTGGCAGTGATGACTGGGATGATTGAGCTTTAGTTTCGACGTCATATCCGTAAACCCATGTTTCGTCACCTGTTATAATATGTTTCAGTAATTCTGCATCGTCGTTGACTTCATTTAGTGACTCCTGAACCACTTCCATTCAGCGCTGTTTTTGTTCAAAATTCAACAATTTTGGATCGAATTTTGCTGCCACGCGATTCATACACAAACCACTAGAAACAACGTCATGACAGGATCCAATCGGTATGCCAACATCATCAGCGACCTCTCTAATTGTGATTCGGCGGTTGTTCATAACCATTTCTTTCACTTTTTCGACGTATTTCATTGAAACGTTTGCTTTACACATAGCAGACTCACCATATGCCTTTGTTAACATTTCACACACTTTGTTACGCTTTATTCCATTTTTTTGCAAAATTTGATACAAATTCTTTGATCCATTTCTTTTAACAAACGAAAATCGCCGAGCTGATAAAACACGTCTAACCTTAGTGGCTGTCACGGACAAAGTCAACAATGAAAACAGCTGAAAGTTTTATCATACTTCAAGGCATGTATACCGACATAAT
>CM040191.1:66483806-66498806 GCA_022606455.1 Callitettix versicolor
CTTTTCATCGGTATGTTAAATAACGTGTTTTCCAAAAAAATATTGATTTGCAGCAAGTTTTGTTCTTCCCGTTGTTCCGTAGAATTCTCCACTGCCACTCGAATCTCTTTTCCTAAATAACGTGTTTTACAGAAAAATATTGCAATTTGCAGCAAGCTTTGTTCTTCCCGTTGTTCCGTAGAATTCTCCACTGTCACTCGAATCTCTTTTTCCTAAATAACGTGTTTTACAGAAAAATATTGCAATTTGCAGCAAGTTTTGTTCTTCCCGTTGTTCTGTAGAATTCTCCACTGCCACTCGAATCTCTTTTCCTAAATAACGTGTTTTACAGAAAAATATTGCAATTTGCAGCAAGTTTTGTTCTTCCCGTTGTTCCGTAGAATTCTCCACTGCCACTCGAATCTCTTTTTCCTAAATAACGTGTTTTACAGAAAAATATTGCAATTTGCAGCAAGTTTTGTTCTTCCCGTTGTTCCGTAGAATTCTCCACTGCCAATCGTAGAATTATCGTGGTGCAAAAGCCATGAATTGTTTTTCCACAGATCCGGGCATTTTTTTCGGATTGCTTTACGCAAACGGCGTTGAACTTGTACTACTTATTGACCGTTTCATGATACACTATGTCATTAATATCGAAGAACACAGTGAGCATAACCTTCACGTTCGACCGCACTTGTCGAGCCTTTTTCGGTCTTGGCGAGCCAGAATGCCTCCACTGGGATGATTAAGCCTTAGTTTCGACGTCATATCCGTATACCCATGTTTCGTCACCTATTATAATACGTTTTAGTAATTCTACATCGTCGTCGACTTCATTGAGTGACTCCTGAGCAACTTCCATTCGCCGCTGTTTTTGTTCAAAATTCAACAATTTTCGAACGAATTTTGATACCAAGTGTTTCATACACAAAACATGGAAAACAATGTCATGAAATGATCCAATCGATATGCCAACATCATCAGTGACCTCTCTAATTGTGATTCGGCGATTGTTCATAACCATTTTTTTTACTTTTACCACGTTTTCATCAGTTGTTGATGTGCTGGAGCGTCCAGGGCGTTCGTCATCTGCAACGTCTTTCAACCTTTTGGAAACGCTTATACCACTCGTAAACTCTTGCTTTACTTATAGCAGACTCACCATAGGCCTTTGTTTATTTCACACATTTCACAATGTTTGACAAAATTTGGACTCTCTGATCCATTTCTTTTAACAAACGAAATTTAAAAACTTCTAACCTTAGTTACTTTCAAAGACAAAGTCAACAATGAAAACATCTGATAGTTTTATATATAGGGAATATATATATATATATATATATATGTATATATATATCGGATTCTCCAAGCCCTATGTATATATATATATATATATATATATATATATATATATATATATATATATATATATATATAATATATAAATTCTTTAAGATCACTGACTAATAGGGTGTCATATGAAGAAGACGTTCACAGATTTGTTTTCCTGTTAATTGCTTAGTCTTCAAACGTTCCTTTTGACACTTTACGTTCTTTATTAATAAGTCCTTGTGTAAATGTGAGAAAATTGCAACGTACTGGTATTTAAACAAACAAAATGGCGGTAAAAATAATAAAACCACGTATACCTCTGTAGTTGTATGACTTTTAATTTTGCAGGTTTAAATAATTGTCGAACAGCTGTTCTGCTCTAATTAAACACAAAAATTGAATTAAAACAGGAACTTATAATTTAATTCTTTTATAACAGTAGTTTATTACATCGGCCTCCATTTTTTTTTTTGTAAACACTAGTGTGTTGAAATTTTTACACTTAATTTCTTATACAATAATGTACGTAAAGTTTCAAAAGAAACGGACATGGGGTAAGTAGTTATCAGAAAATCAAAAGTCTGCACCTCTCTGCAGAACACCGGTATATGCATATATGATGATGTTGTTTGTATTCTTAGTTGTTTAAAAAGAAAACATTTAAAAGAAAATCAGGCCACGTTAAGCCCAGCGACACGTCTTTGATCTTAATCAACCTCAGCCGTACAAAGGGATATCTCCGGGGGGTTTACGTTACAAATTGTACATATAAAAGCAATCGATTTATATCAGTCAACCCTTGCAATCATGCGGACAAATTGCGTTAACAAATTTGATGGCTTTATTGTCCGGCATGAGTTTTATTTTATTTTTTACAGCCGCGCATTGAAAGTGTTTATTATTTTTAGTTTCGCAATATATAGATTGCAATGGGGAAAATATGTTTGCTCGATTGTGTGTGTGTGTGTGTGTGTGTGTGTGTGTGTGTGTGTGTGTGTGTGTGTGTGTGTGTGTGTGTGTGTGTGTGTGTGTGTGTGTGTGTGTGTGTGTGTGTGTGTGTGTGTGTGTGTGTGTGTGTGTGTGTGTGTGTGTGTGTGTGTGTGTGTGTGTGTGTGTGTGTGTGTGTGTGTGTGTGTGTGTGTGTGTGTGTGTGTGTGTGTGTGTGTGTGTGTGTGTGTGTGTGTGTGTGTGTGTGTGTGTATTTATGTGTGTATGTGTGTATGTGTGTGTGTGTGTGTGTGTGTGTGTGTGTGTGTGTGTGTGTGTGTGTGTGTGTGTGTGTGTGTGTGTGTGTGTACGTGTGTGTGTATGCGTGTCTGTATGTATATATATATGTATATATATGTATATATATATATATATGTGTACGTGTGTGTATGTATGTGTGTGTATGTGTTTGTGCGTGTTTGTGTATATATATATATGTGTGTGTGTGTGTGTGTGTGTGTGTGTGTGTGTGTGTGTGTGTGTGTGTGTGTGTGTGTGTGTGTGTGTGTGTGTGTGTGTGTGTGTGTGTGTGTGTGTGTGTGTGTGTGTGTGTGTGTGTGTGTGTGTGTGTGTGTGTGCGCGCACATGCGTTTATTTAATTCACAAAATTAACTAACCGGATTTGTTGAAATTATAGAAATTCGTCCAAACAAAATGGAGATTAGCTACTAGACTAAAGTGAATTTGGGAAAAAGGTCTTTATATTTGTGGCATTCTTTGTATATTTATTGTATTTCTCTCTCTTAGAAAAAAGTTGATTTTTCCTTTTTTTTTAACGTTCTTATTCTTATTCTTCTTTTGTCGAGATAATTGTTGAGATTCAATAAATATATCTCCAGCTTTATGTCAGCTGCTGTTGTTACGGCATTTATGCATATAATGGAAATACGATATTTCAGAACGTCCGTCAACTGAGTTGTAAGTTGTCCGCCTAATTGAAATCATTACCGTGAGGCGTTCACGGCAGCACTCGGAGAATTCGCCAAGAATCTGGGTCAGAAGTAATCAATAGGTTCGCATGTAATCCCGATTTCAAAGATATCACAAATTGCGAGCGCCGTAAATTGCCGCTTCCTTTCTTGAATAGCAATGGGCTCACCGGGGTGGGGGGGGGTTACATTCAAAAATGCTCCCGTCGGCAACAATTTACGAGGTCTGCAAAATGAAAGCTGCGACAAATTCTGACAGGCTGTGATACCGTCAAGTGACTATCTCAAAAGTGAACATAGTATTACACGGATGTATTACAAACTGACAATTTTTTTATTTTCTAATAAATACAATCATAAAATATTTTTATGGAATTTCCTTTTTGTAATAATTCCTGCGAGGATAAATTTGTATAGGACTAGACCTGCCACCGTAAAATGAGCACCGATGCTGACTACTGGAGGGATCGATCATCCAATTTGGAGCGATTGTTGACACCTAGCGTTCGCAATTTGCTCCTAATTTGATTCGAACTATGCACAAAACTTTATTTTTGTTTTAGCTTGGACAAGTTGGTTACCCAGAAAATCTGTTACAGTTTCAAAATGGCTGTCATTTAGATTCGTAAACAAGTGATAACTAACTTTTTTTTAACGTGATGTAGAACGCATCAGTGTAAAAATTAGCTTAAAAATGAATTTTATTGCGGTTAAGGTTTAATTTTTGAATTTAAATTCAATTTTAAAGTTTATTGTGCTAAGATATAAAGGTTATATTTTGTTTGTTTGTTTAATGTCCGACTATTGTGCACATTTGAGCTAATGCAGACGATGGGGAGATTTATAACGTATGAAAATGCCAAGCCCTGGCCGGGAATCGAACCCGGCTCCTCGGGGTGAAAGCACAGTACGCTATCAACTAGACCACCGAGACGGCTATAAAGGTTATTAGACTCAGTATGATGGTGAAGTGTGATTGTGAAAATAATTAAGGTCAAAAAGTTATTTGGAATTTTTCTACTATTATGGGATCGTAACACCTTTGTGTAGGGAAATTTTTATTTTCTGTTATATTTATTATAAACTAAATTGCCTAAATCTTTCTCGTTGTAGCAATTACACTTTGAATTACAATAAATTGATTTATTTTATAGATGTAATCGTTTTCTGGTTTTCTTGTCCAAAAAAGTGGTTGTTATTTGCGAGGTAAAAAAAGTTGGTTATTTTTATTTAAATTTGTACTTAACTTTAACATAAATATAACAAGTGACAAAGTGAGAAATTTAACATTTAAAGTATACATGAAAACATGACATATATATTAAACTTGAATCAATAAATTACGTCATTATATTAACTTTAAAGGGTTTCTTCGCTTAAGGCTCAGTGGGTAACTTATATTAGAAGATATTAAGAAGTTGATGGGCTTCCACACAGATATGATTTTGCGGACTTCTTTTATGAAGCATAACGAGTGTTCTGATCGTATCTTCCATAAAATCTGTATTTAGTCGTCATGTAGGTCATCGTCTCTTTGGCACCACTGGGCATTTGTAAGTGCTCGCATCGTATTGTACTAGCTGAATTTTCAAATTGTTAGATTTCCTCGTACATTCCCAAATTTGACAACCGCACTTCCAAACATTTTTTTTTTTTTTTTGGTGTTTAACGTCCGACTATTGTTTACACTTGTGCTAATGCAGACGATAGGATGATTTATAGTGTATGAAAATGCCAAGCCCTGGCCGGGAATCGAACCCGGGTCCTCGGGGTGAAAGCTTAGTACGCTATCAACTAGGCCACCGAGGCGACTGCCAAATATGTTAAATGACGGATTGGTACTATAATCTTTTGTTGTAAAGATTTAATGCGATTTTCTCCCAGTCAGCCAGTACAATTGAAGAAATTCATTGCTGTGCCTTTTTATTAGCACGGATTTTCCAATTTAAACGTCCCAAGTGGTTCCCAAATATTTTACAGATTAAAGTTGCAGTATATTTTGATCGCATTGTTTGGCAAGGATAAGAAAATTCAGTGCAAATACTGTGTGACTTGATTTCGATTTTTTCCCCGCAGGGGGGGTGCAGACTAGCAGACTATTGAGAGGATTTGGACGTCCCTCGCGGTACCCGAGTCTAACACACATTTACACTTACAACACTACACTTACGACTTTATCACTTTACACTCACACTTACATTTAGGGAGGCGATAATATCGTTAATTTGCTTTTCGTCTTGAATAAAAAAAATCTATTTTTTTATTGTTATTTTCCCGTCTTATATCCATTGTGTCATTTGGTTAAAGGACTCTAGGAAATTGAGTAAGCATTTATTATAATTTGATGTACCAATATATTTAGCCGCCTCGGTGGTCTAGTGGACAGCGTACTAGGCTTTCACCCCGAGGACCCGGGTTCGATTCTCGGCCAGGGCTTGGCATTTTCATACGCTATAAAATCATCCCACCGTCTGCATTAGCCCAAGTGTGCACAATAGTCGGACGTTAAACACAAAAAAAAAAAAAAAAAAAAAAATGTACCAATATATAGTCTAATTAATTAGGATTTTGACCTACTTTTCCGTCTAGTTGTCTATTTACTCACCTCGTAAAAGCTACCGCGGTTTCGAAACCTTACTGTTTCATCTTCAGGCCGTAATACGAAATATCAAGAGCCGTCTCGGTGGCCTAGTGGATAGCGTACTAGGCTTTCACCCCGAGGACCTTGGTTCGATTCCCGGCGAGGGCTTGGCATTTTCATACGCTATAAATCATCTCATCGTTTGCATTAGCCCAAGTGTGCACAATAGTCGGACGTTAAACAAAAGAAAAAAAATTCCTCTGTCGAGATCGTCATAAAGCTAAACAAAACATGGAAAACACACGTCACAAACACTGAACATGTCGTTACATTCGGGAGTGCGGAGTTTCATCAGTAGTAGCGCGCCCGTTAGTGTTATACGTTACGGTGCGTCTGTTTTAACCGTGTACTGTTTGTGTTTTTTGACGTGTTTTCAATGTTTTGTTTAACTGTGACGACCTCGACAGAGGTATTTGACATTTTTTTATTACGGCCTGAAGATGAAACAGTAAGGTTTCGAAACCGTGGTACCTTTACCAGGTGAGTAAATAGACCACTGGACGGAAAAATAGGTTTTTATCATAATTATTTAAATATGTGGTCCGGTGGCTATGTTGCAATAATGAAAATATATAATTATCATTTTCCACTGTTTAACAAATTATCGGTACCCATGATAACACCTTACTTTACTGTGTGTTTTTAATGCTGAGTATTGTTTTACAATTATCACATGTCAGTACTGTGTTCCTCGCGTTTACCCTCGGGAAATCAACGTTATGAATGACAACCCAGTCTACAGCACGCTAAACTATACACACGCTATCCATGTTTGGGGAGTCGTCCAATACCAGCCGGCATAGGGTGGACGTTTAACAAAGCTTTGTTTATTTAAATCTATTGAAACATTGATCGGCAGTTGGGCTATGATTTCAGGTATTTAAATAAATAATCTCGTAGTTTATTTATAACTTCTTTGTGTTGTAATGTGTTGACATTGACGAGTTTGAAGTTCTTCACAAGTGTAGCCTATTCACTGAAAGAATGGTGTACAGTGAAAACTTTTACAAACGTAAAATTTTCGTTAATTATTTTTGGAAAATAAGCTGTTTGAGCAGCGTCGTGAACTGGTCCAGGACATTGAAAATGAGCGCGTTCGTAAGGTTTTATCAACGAAAAAATTAATTTTGATAATAGCTTAACCAAATTCGTTAACCAGCAAATTTCATTTATAAATTAAAAACTTTTAATAACATTTTTGTCTTAAATAATTTTAAAATTCTAATTTCACAATCGTAATCAGCTTTACTGCATAAAGTACCAGTTTGTATTTTCAAAAAAACTTTGGAATTAGAAAATTTAATTTGAGAACGGTCAGGGTTCATTTTCGTATTTTCAGTGTAATTTGAAAGCGTAAACTGGCTAATACGAGTAGATTTTAGTGCTGATTGTGGACGTAAAATCGGAATTTCAAAAAAGTTAGGATACAGAATAGCATTTTCGGAAATTCGCTTCCATTAAGTCAGCGAGACTGTTGCGTACCGCGATTACTTCAACATTTTAGGAAGTTAATTATCTATTGTTGCGATAATATTACCGGGTTCGATTCCCGGCCAGGGCTTGGCATTTTCATACGCTATAAAATCATCCCACCGTCTGCATTAGCCCAAGTGTGCACAATAGTCAGACGTTAAACACCAAAAAAAAAAAAAAATAAAATAATAAAAAAAATTGGTGTTTAACTGCAGCGTTCAAAATTTTGTTTAAATTTGGCAGAAAAATTAATTTTGACAGTAAAAGACATGTTTGTGACCCAGCCGATGTGCAGTTTTAAATTGGTGGCCATTTTTAACCTGACACTTCACATTTTTTTTAAATATGTAATTCAACCAATCATGATCGGCGTTGAAAACTGCGTAAATTAGCACTTTGAATTTTCAAAAGTAAACATTTTCATATTCATTTGAAATGCAAATGGAGCTTGGTGGTCGAAGTGGTAAAAGCTTGGGTTAGTCTGCTCCGTCATTCCACTGCGCATCTAAAGGTTCTTAGTTGGAGCAGCAGTTGCTCTCGTTAGTTTTATCTTACCTTCAGTTCTGATCCCTCGTCCTCGTTAGTCAGACTGGCATATAGTATGGACTTTAAGAACAAAAAATATTTAATTTTTGTATTTTTAATGTAATCTGGAAGTTTAAAAGGGGTTATAAACCAAGTAAATCAAGGTCTCTCTTTTAACTTGACCGTTCAGCGTTTGGTTTGTTTGTTACGCAAATTTTGACAAACCGATTGTTTTCAAATTTGTACGAAGTTATTGTGTGTAAAACCAAAATGACGGTTTTTCTATTTATTTTTGTTTCAAGATGGCGTCCTGTGATTTAACAGTGGCGAGTGTACGCAATTTTAACTAAACGCATTGACCGATTTTTTTTTTATATGATACGAAGGTATCTCGTACCCGAAAGTCGTATATGAAAGATTTCTTCCCTTCCACTTCCGTTTCAAGACAGCGATCTCTGATTAAAACAGAAAGTATTTTATGGTTATTTCCTGTAATACTGGCTGAACGGCAAAACTTGTCAAACTTTTGACCGCTTCATAGACAAAGAGCATAACATTTCCAATAAAGTTGATCCAGTGACATGTTTCGTAAATATTAGTGGTGAAATTGGCGGAGAACTTTACAAGAGCTGCCGTAGTATGATAATGAGGAATGCACTGTGAGATTTACTCTTCCTTGAATTACTGGTGATACATTCAGAGTTTAATGCTGATTATGATAGTGAAATCAGAATTTCAAAAAAAAAAAAATGTCAAGATAATTATTTTTAAAAATTCACTTCCGTAACGTCAGTGAGAGAACTATCTGCAGCGATTATCATGATGTTTTATTTAGTACATCTTCATATTATTTAATATAGCTTCACATTATTTAGTATAGCTTCAAATTATGTTGTATATCTTCATATTATTCAATATAGCTTCATATTATTTGTACAGCTTCATATTATTTAGTATAGCTTCATATTAGTTAGGATAGCTTTATATTATTTAGTGTAACTTCATATTTTTTAGTAGAGGAGGGGGTGCAAATGTGGAAACCCATTTTGTTTTTGTTGAATAAAAAAATTTTTAATTGTTTTTTAGCTTTAAAAAATTGCTTAAAGTAACTTTATAATGTTTTAAATATAAATATAATACTAATTAATATAAAAACTATGCATGTAAAGAATAAAAAACCGTTTTGTCTTTGTAATACTTTTTTTGAAAACTTCATGAAGTGCGGGTAATGTGGAAACGCCTTAAAATTATTGTTACACTAAATTTACTTGCAGAAACACATACGTAAGTGTTACTTTCACATCCAGTGTTATTTAGTATATCTTCATATTATTTAATATAGCTTTATATTATTTGTATAGCTTCATATTGTTTAGTATAGCTTCATATTGTTTAGTATAGCTTCATATTATTTAGTATAGCTTCATATTATTTAGTGTAACTTTATATTATTTAGTGTAACTTCATATTATTTAGTATAGCTTCATAATACTTAGTGTACCTTCGTATTATTTAGTATAGGTGAATATTATTTAGTATAGCTTCATATTATTTAGTATAGCTTCATATTAGTTAGTGTAGCTTCATATTATTTAGTATAGCTTCGTATTATTTAATGTAGCTTCATATTATTTAGTATAGCTTCGTATTATTTAATGTAGCTTCTTATTATGTAATATAAGTGCATATTATTTAGTATAGCTTCATACGATAATAATTAAATTAATCTGTAGTAAAACTTATGTTGAAAAAATATTTGAGTGTTGTAATTAATACGAGGAGAAGATTGAGTATCGATCTTCTTACAAGTACAGTATTGATAATCAGATTGGTTACGTATTCCTTGCGGAACGTTGTTAGTGTCTGTTAAGCTGCTAGTGTATAAATCTTGACGTCATTGTCGTCTGAAGATTTATCAAAGTGACTAATCGATCAGACTGGTTTAAAATTGTAAAAAAATACTTTAACCTATTTAACTTCACTAAGTCGTCCATCAAACCAGCTTAATATTCAATATATAGCACACAACTGCGGAATAAAACTAGCTTTTCAGTACACGTAGGGCCCGATCTTCTCAAAAGTTTGACGTCCGTCGCAAATTCAATTTTGAACGACCCCTCAAAACATTTTGTAGAGTTCAAGTTCTAGCTCATTTTTGTGTCATGAGTCACCAACATGATGGAAGTTACCACGATGGAAACTAATACATAATTCTCAAGGGCGTACGCATAATGTTTATACCAATAAAATAAATTTCAGTGCAAAGTTTATAGTAAACTAAAATTGCGATTAGTATAAAAAAAACGCAATCCACAGGTCAGATTCAGCGCTCATTTCATGATTTTAGGTTCGGATCACCATAATCAGTTCAATATTTTTTATTGCCTGAACACAGCCATATTTTTAATGGTTTATAGACATGAATCCTGCTCTAAATATAAAACAATTTTCAGGCGCTGATAATTTAGTGTTGTGCACTACAAATTGTTTTCCTGCTTGCACAATTTGGCCTTTTGTAATCATTTATTGATTCCCTTTCAAGAGTAAAACCCTATCAATACTTTAAATAAATACAGACCGTTGCGTATTGCCTTGGAAAGAAAGAATCAGTTAGGTATTTTTGTACGGTTATAATGGGTTCATGAGTCACTAACTGCACACCCTATGAATCAAACCGTACTGCATGGTAAATTTGCCTCATTAGTTCTAGTGGGCACATAGATCTAAGGAGTCTAAGGACGATATTTGTGTACCTAACAAAAATTCAATTTAGTGATGATTTAATGTTGCGATTTGTGTATGTAGTCATTACGTTTCCTTTTTTCGTCCAATATTATTCTCAAATACTTAAACATTATTTCCTAGTTTTACCTTTGGACATAAACAACAATCAGTAACGTAATTTGAGTATACTATGTGATGGTGTACCACATTTGCTGGCATACATGTACTTTTTCATTTAAAAAAAATTCATATGTTTCAAAAAAACTAGTATTTCAAAGAACAGTACACTCAATGCTAACACATGGATTTCTGATGGAACGTGGGGACCCGCCTCGGTGCGGGTTTTGTAGAGAAACCATCACAGTAAGACATATATTGCTAGACTGTGATGGTTTCCAAAATATACGGCGTGTATGTGGTCTGGGGAATAGTATGCAGAGGACGTTGGGAGATAGTGTCTCGGCCATTGACCGGACACTGAAATTCTTTCTTCGTCTAAATTTGTTAAATCAAATTTAACTTACAATAATATTGCACGGCCTCTTCACAGCCCTGCAACAATTTGTATATTTGTGGCTATTTATTTATCTGAATTTGTTATTGTTTGCACTGTTTTCCTTGTTGTTTGGTTTTATTTATTTATTTATTAGAGTTATATTTTATTGTTAACTAGTTTTAGGAAATAGTATTTATAATTGTTGTTGTATATTGTTTTAATTTACTGTTAGTTTTTATTTCGTGATATCCCTAAATTTTATTTCATTAATATCGAGCCTCGGCGATGATAACCTTAACGGTTTTCGCCGGAAAAAAAAATCAAAGAACAGTAGACCTCGTAGTATTTTATTCTTAATTATAGAGAGCGCTCCACGACAACTCCCTGAAGCGCCTGTAACCTTTTCGCCAATTTTACCTATAATCGTAATATTTACGGAAAATGCTACTGGACCAACTAAATAGAAATTTTATGCCCTTTGTTAATAAAGCGAAAAATTGGCAGTCGCGGGACTGGCCAACAGAAGTGAAAACTGAAATAAATGAAACCTAATTAATATATATCACTGTGTTCAGTATAATGGTCTGCCTTCCCTAGCTTCGTCATTCTACTTTCGTTGACGCGTTTCGGAGAATCTCCATATTTATACTCAAGAGTATAGATATAGTTTTTGAAGGTGTTCTCCGAAACGCGTCAACGAAAGTAGAATTGACGAAGCTAGGGTAGGCAGATCATATACTGAACATAATGACAATAATACTAGCAGAAAAGAAGAAGAATATAAAAAGATTTTTAATATATATTAATTTATATTTTAATTCGATTCGAATATTTAATTAAAATTCATTACAAGAAAGAAGTCCTATAGGGATAAGTTGTACTTTAATTACAAATTCGTCTTTTTTAATTTATTTTTTTACATTTTTTATTTATTTATAAAAACACATGATGGGCTGCATAAGCCCAGTACAAATAAAATTTATTGCTAATTTTCATTTTTTTTTTTCCAATTCACTTTTTATATAGAATAAATACGTGATTTTAATATATCGTAATATAAGCAATAAAATAATAAAATAACGAGAAAATAATTGATAGCAGAAAATAATCAGTGCTCACTTTTTGAATGCTGCAATACATATATTGGTGAAGTGCAGTAATAATGCAATGATTATAATAACGCACGATTTAAATATTAGGCCTATACACACTACACACGCATTCGATAATTGCCACGAAGTGAAATTAACTTTTCTCTACACACCTATATTATATTATTATTATACACACTACAAATATAATAATAGATAAACTAAAGGTCAGCGCGTGTTATAACGTGTTGCGTGTATTTCCACCCACGTGATTTGATACTAACAACCCGCACATGTATATACGGCTATATATATATATATATATATATATATATATATATATATATATATATATATATATATATATATATATATATATATTCGTATAGCGCTGCGCAATGCACGAGTGTCCGCTGTTTATACTTTCATAGTTCACGTATACACTAATACAAATATTACACGTGTACTGCAATCTGGGCGTGCCGCAGCTGGATTGAATTGGTATGACACCTTATATCACCCCAAAAAGTTCTAAACGTACGTAAAGAAGTTTTCACTTAAACAATTTCGATAGGTCTTGCCGTTCAGTCAGTATTACAGATTTTTTTTTTTTTTTTTTTGGTGTTTAACGTCTGACTGTTGTGCATACTTGGGCTAATGCAGACGATAGTATTACAGAAAACAGCCAACAAATACACTCGTCATAGTTAAGTAAAAGCCCGCCATATTGAAACGAAATCTCACACATATTGCGTATGTCGTTCGGGCTTTACACAAGGTAAATTCGCATCAAATTTCGAAACAATCTGTCAGTCTGCTCAACGATAACCGCTTACTCTCAACGTAAATCGGAGGCCGCCATCTTTAAGCGGAAATTAATGTGAACAATCTTACACTGTACGATGTGTGTTCAGAAAGTAACGAGAATTTTAATTTTTTGAACAAAATATTTATATATTCTTCTACAATGATGTTGTCGCAATCAAAATAATCCCCATTGGAGATTATGCACTTGTCCCAGCGCTTCTTCCAATCCTCGAAACACTTCTCAAACTCGTTCTTTGAGATAGCCTTTTGTTCTTTCAGCGATGCGGTTTTAATGTCATCTACGGCTGTAAAACGGCGGACCTTTAAGGTTCTCTTTATTTTTGGAAATAGGAAAAAGTCACACGGAGCCATGTCTGGCGAATATGCAGGCTGAGGCATCGTTACAGTACTGTTTTTGGCCAACAATTTACGAACAAACAATGAAGTGTGAACTGGTGCGTTATCGTAGAGCAAAAGTCATGAATTGTTTTTCCACAGATCCGGGCGTTTTTTTTCGGATTGCTTCACGCAAACGGCGTTGAACTTGTCGGTAGTACTTATTGACCGTTTCACATGGTTGCAGAATTCATGATTCACTATGCCATTAATATCGAAGAACACAGTGAGCGTAACCTTCACGTTCGACCGCACCTGTCGAGCCTTTTTCGGTCTTGGCGAGCCAAAAAGCCTCCAGTTGGATGATTGAGCCTTAGTTTCGACGTCATATCCGTAAACCCATGTTTTGTCACCTGTTATAATACGTTTCAGTAATTCTGCATCGTCGTTGACCTCACTTAGTGACTCCTGAGCAACTTCCATTCGCCGCTGTATTTGTTCAAAAATGGAACAAATTTTGCTGCCACGCGTTTCATACACAAAACATTGGAAACAATGTCACGACATGATGCAATCGATATGCCAACATCATCAGCGACCTCTCTAATTGTGATTCGGTGATTGTTCATAACCATTTCTTTCTCTTTTTCCACGTTTTCATCGGTTGTTGATGTGCTGGGGCGTCCAGGGCGTTCGTCATCTTCAACGTCTTCACGGCCTTCTTGGAAACGCTTATACCACTCGTAAACTCTTGCTTTACTCATAGCAGACTCACCATAGGCCTTTGTTAACATTTCACACGCTTTGTTACACAAAATTTGATACAAATTCTTTGACCCATTTCTTTTAACAAACGAAAATCGTCGAGGTCATAAAACACGTCTAACCTTATTGGCTGTCACAGACAAAGTCAACAATGAAAACAGCTGAAAGTTTTATCTTATTTCAAGTGCATGTATACCAACATAATAAAAAAAATGTTTGACAATCGGACTCTCCAAGCGATATTTAAAAATTCTCATTACTTTCTGAACACACCTCGTACATCGTTCTGACTTTATAAGTAGTGTCTTCGTACCAAATTTAAAAACAATCGATCAATGTGTTCGGCCAAAACTGCGTAGCAAACAAACAAACACACAAAGCAAATGCCGATCGGTCCAGTTAAAACAGACACAACGCTTCGCTCGGTCGGTTACATTTAGCTTCACGTAATACCGTACATCTTTTGTATCATGTATCATGTTTTAGGGCTGGTTGTGAAGTGGATTTTGCGTGATGTGAGTGCACAAATTTATACCGAAATATGTATATTTTACGCGTCGCAGTAATCATTAAATTAATTATAATTAAATTTCCTGTGTTTCCGCCCGGGAACGAACCGAGAACCTTGCGCGTTTGAGGCACGTGATAACCAATATACTACGGAAACTACGAAGATGTTTGACAGATGTAAATATATAAAATGAATCGTTAATTTAATTTTGATAAACATGTAATAGTAACAGATCTGCTGTTTTCTTCTTCTCTTCGTTTCACCCTCTTTGGGGTACGCTGAATCAATCATTTCTTGCGCGCTGTACTTTTCTTTGTTCCCAGTAGCTCTTCATTCTTTCCGATCTTCTTTTCCTCTCATCTTCCGAAATGACAGGTTTAGGTCTTATTTTGGTTTTATCTTGG
>CM040191.1:66503806-66513806 GCA_022606455.1 Callitettix versicolor
CCTATCTTACCCATTTCGAAATTGTGATTTCACTAATAAACATTAAATCTGCATTTTAACATAACAAATTTCAATGGACTGAAAATTTAATGTGGTAAGAGATGGACGTTTTTCAATGCAGATTTGAGTGGTAAAGGAGGATTTTGAAGAATATTTAAAGACAAAAAAAGGTATAAATTTTTATGAAAACATGAAGGAAATATAAATTTCAGTTAATGTTTAATAAATTACAGTAAAGTTATGATAGTTCATAAAATCTGTTTTCTTTAGTAATGTACACTTTGTTGTTTTGGTTCAGTATAGTTCGTCTTGTACTTTATCAGCACCTGTCTTTGCTCTCCTATCCCACTATTTACCGACCAATCATTGCCGACTCCTTCCCCAATCCGGCTCGTGTGCTGGTCATTGGCAAACAGACTTTTAATTAAGAAATACAAATACCTGTAGAAGCTCAATACTCTCCGACGCTTTTCGCTATTAATAACTGTTTGCTTCGCTCAAATTTTAAAACCCCGCAGGGTGTGCAGACTAGCTGCACCTATTGAGAGGATTTAGACGTCCCTCGCGGTACCCGAGTCTAATACACACTTACATTTACAACACTACACTTGCGACTTTAACACGTTACACTCACACTTACGTTTAGGGAGGCGATAATAGCCTTAATGTGCTTTTCGCCTTAAAATTAAAAAAAATAAAATTTAAAAATTTTTTCCCAAACATTTGCTTGTGACATGTTTATCTGATTCTTTGCAAACTTGCTTGACCTGGGGCACTGCGTTTTTCGATTATTTCCTTCGTTAGCTCATTTAAATTGGAAAATGAGCTACTAGAGCTGAAAGACCTTCCAGGGAGCACTGATCCTTACTTCTAGGTCACGTTTCAACGCGTCGTTAAAGTGTTGACAATAGTAGTGCCATTTGCCGCAAACTTGGCGCAAAAAATCGATTTTCAAAATAACTTGGAGAAATTTGTTAACCTGAAAAATATGTTCGTTTAAAAATGTTCAGCCTTTTCAAATCTTTAGAAAGTCGTACCTTTTTTTCTTAAACAGTTTTGAAGATCTTTCAAAATCTTACAGCGTTGAAGACTGCGTAAATTGGCATTTTTAATTTTCAAAGTTTTGAAAGTAAATAATTTAAAATGTCGGTCAAGGTTCTTTTTACTATTTTCAGTGCAATTTCATGCGCTGATACAGGGTAGACAGGTTTTAATGATGGTAAAACCAGTGTCAAAAAAGGTAAACTTAAAAAAATACTTCTGGAATTGCATTTACAATTTACGTAAGGGAAGGATTCTGTTAATTCTTCATCTGAACTACTGCTATCACAATTTGTTATGTTCGTTTTGGCCTAAAATCAATTTATTTGTTATACGGTTATTGCCTTTAAGGGCCATAAGATGGAGGAGAAAACTCATACTAAAATTATAATGAATAAAATTGAACCATTCAAATAAAATCATTTGCAATATAAACCTATGCAAAATTTTGAATCTTCGTTATGGATATTAGCGGATATTAGCACAACGATAGTCACAAATGAAACTTTGACAAAGTTGTCAATTTTGTAAAATGGAATAAGAATATTTTAATATAGGCTACAATTACAATATCTAATGGACTGATATTGGAACAATATACGAGGTGTGGCTATTATTAAATAACGAGAATGACGTAAAAATATTATTTTCATTTTATACATAATAACTTATTATCACCTTCAATATACACCCCTTCTCTATCCCTACAACGCTCCATGTGAATTTTCCATTGTTACAAACAGTGCTGGAAGTCATCTTCTGTCAACTCCTTCAGGACTCTTGCCGCTTTCACTTTTACAGCTTCCACGGACTCAAATCTCGTCCGTTTTAATGCAGATTTCACCTTAAGGAACAGATAGAAGTCACATGGCGCAAGGTCTGGTGAGTAAGGTGGATGTTCTAACACTGGGATGCTGTACTTGGCCAGGAACCTCTTTACAGATAACGCGGAATGAGCTGGCACATTGTCTTGGTGGAAAACCCATGATTTGTCCACATTTCGGGTCGTTTTTTCTTTACTCTTTCACGTAGTTAACCAAGTACCTCAAGGTAGTAATATTGATTAATTGTTTGACCTTCAAGAACCCAGTGAAGGTACACAATCCCATGAATATCGAAAAAAACAACCATCATTGCTTTAAATTTTGACTTGCTGATTCTTGCTTTTTTGGTTCTCGCTGTAGTTGGTGTCTTCCAATGCATGGATTAGCGCTTTGTTTCCAGGATCATACGTAAAAAAACACGATTCATCACGTTATTATCCTTTCCAATAAATTTGGGTCGTTTTCAATGGCATCCAAAATGTCAGTACAAACATTTTTGCGAGCTGCTCGTTGTTCAGACGTGAGAATTTTTGGCACCATTTTGGCACACACTTTTCGCATGTCCAAATTGTCACGTAACATTTGCTGTACACATTCTTTATCAATGCATACAGTTTCACCAATTGCACGAATACTTAATCGACGGTGAGACCGAATCAAATTAGCAATTTTTTCGACATTATCATCCTTTTTTGATGTTGAATAGCGACTTGGCCGCGAATCATCTTCAACGTCTTGTCGGCTATCTTGAAAACGCTTATACCATTCAAAAACACATGCACGCGATAAAAATTCACTGCCATACACTTCTTTCATTAAATTATAAGTTTCAGTAGCGGTTTTTCCAAGTTTGAAGTGAAATTTAACAATTTTTTGCTCTATTATTACACTTACCATTTTTTTCAGGCAGAACAAAATAACAACACTAACGGAAATGAAGGTTATGACTAAACGGTGTTGGTTACGCAAACGATACTAACTGCATTCTGGAGAGAAAGCTTTACACTAAACAGCTGTCGATCAGTGGCGGTTGGCGCATGCGCAATTGTTCCGCCGCAGCGTTAGTCTCGTTATATAATAGCCGCGACCGAAATTGTACCGAAAAAAGGACCGAAATTGGACCGAAAAAAGAACCGAAATTGGACCGAAAAAAGAACCGAAATTGGACCGAAAAAAGAACCGAAATTGGACCGAAAAAAGAACCGAAATTGGACCGAAAAAAGAACCGAAATTGGACCGAAAAAAGAACCGAAATTGGACCGAAAAAAGAACTGAAATTGGACCGAAAAAAGAACGGAAATTGGACCGAAAAAAGAACCGAAATTGGACCGAAAAAAGAACCGAAATTGGACCGAAAAAAGAACCGAAATTGGACCGAAAAAAGAACCGAAATTGGACCGAAAAAAGAACCGAAATTCGACCGAAAAAAAGACCGAAATTGGATTGAAAAAAGAACCGAAATTGGACCGAAAAAAGATCGAAATTGGACCGAAAAAAGAACCGAAATTGGACTGAAAAAAGAACCGAAATTGGACCGAAAAAAGAACCGAAATTGGACTGAAAAAAGAACCGAAATTGGACCGAAAAAAGAACCGAAATTGGACCGAAAAAAGAACCGAAATTGGACCGAAAAAAGAACCGAAATTGGATTTTTAATTAAAGATTAGTGTAATGGTGGTTTAAATAGGTTAACCGGCTGTTAGATTCTAGAAACCGGCTGTTAGAATCGTGAAAAAGTATGCAGTATGAAATTTAATATTGCCACTGCTGACTTGCTGACGTAATAAAAGCCAATAACAAAAATCACAATTTTTTTCCTTTTACTCAAGAAAGTACAATTTTTGCATAAATTACGATTTAAATTTTGTAAATACTATTGGAAATACCAAAAATAAAACCAAGCAATTTTCAATTTTTTAAGTTTAAAAGGCGGATTTTAATTATTATTATGATGCAAAAATTGGTACTTTAAAACAATGCAAGTTATATAAGTTATGCTCGTTTAAAAAACAAAAATATTACAGCACTGCTATTTTGTTAACGGTTGAATTTAATTTACTGGATAATGACTTCTTACAAAACTCGAATTTCCTTTAATTTAAATTTCCAACGCTACAGTGGTAATACATATACGAATAATTTGTAAATACGTTATTGACATCATAGCGGTTATTTCAAAGAAGACTTTTATTACAGGATATAGCAGAAGAATTCGAACGAGCCATTGAACAAATCAGGATCGGTGCTCATTTTACGTTTACGAGTTTCGGTCTTCCCATATTGCAATATAAAGTCAAAAATGATTGCAATAATGATGTGGTTTTCTGTAAGGACTATCTATAATACATGTGATAGAACACGGCATAGAGGGCGGTAATATAAAATGGAACACAATGTCGTGGAGATAGAATATAGATAAAATGACGTCGACGAGACGGGACTCACATAGGAACTGTCTCCTTAAACCTGAGCATCTGAAACAACATGCTTTCCTTTTGTCTAAATACTTACTGGAGATATAAAATTGTCGTTTGTGTCGAGTTACGTAAGCTTTACGAGTGTCGACGTGAATAAAAAGTGACCTTCAGTTAACTAAAGAATAGCTATGACTCCCTAAATCCGAATTTAATTTCCGTAAAACACGTAGGCCAATATCAGTATGGGTTTTATATGATACATTTGTTTTCAAATGTTATCTTTTAAGAAGGTTTTTTTCGTTAAACGTCTTTTTTAATAATACAATATTTCAAAATGGCTGCGTCAGATTTCGCTCAGATTTTTTTTCGTATGCGAAGGTTCTGAACTGAAGGCACGATAATAAATTTGAAAGTAATAGCGGCACGCAGCTGTCTCGCTGACGTTATAGAATCGAATTTCCGAAAGTGTTTTTCCTTGCCGTTTTGGAAATTCCGATTTCACCATTATAATCAGTATCGAAATCTGCGTGTATTAGTGTTTTCAGGGAGTAAAAATGAATCCTGAAAGCCGTCAAATATTTTCGTGGATCTGGAAAATTCAAAACGCCATTTTGAGCAGTTTTCGTAACTCTGAAAACGATGGTGAACTTAGATTTTCAAAACAATTTAAGATACACATATGAATTACTAAAGTATTTCGGTGGTCTAGTAGATAGCGTACTAGGCTTTCACCCCGAGGACGCGGGTTCGATTCCCGGCCAGGGCTTGGCATTTTCATACGCTATAAATCATCCCATCGTCTGCATTAGCCCAAGTGTGCACAATAGTCGGACGATAAACACAAAAAAAAAGAAAATTGCCGCCATTTTGAAACTTTACACGAAAATTGTTAGATAACGAACTTGTCTAGGCTATTACCATAATCGGTTTTTTGGCGAATCGGACCAAATTTGTAAAAGTGAGCGTGTTAAGACAAACAAGCCCCCTTCCCTGACACTTGCAAACAATATTACTTGTATTTTTCTATTTCTAAACATGTTTCACTGAATTTAAAACAAAAATATAATGAAAGAAATCAAATATTGGGCCTAATTTCCCAAAGTCAGTAACGATTTTAAAATAAGTATAGTATAGTATCTATTTTCTGGGGATAACCTAAAAATTCTTAAACAAAACCATACTGTGACCAGCGGTTAAAAGTTATTTCTGCTTTACCGAAGTATTTGTTAGTAATATCCTATTGGTAATTAATTTCGTAGCTCCTGAACTAAAATTTTTGCAAAAGATCATAGAGCGTTTTTTTTGAGGAAAATAGATAGACCATTTATTTTTTAGTAGAGAGCACAAAATTTATGAATATATAACTGAGTACGCCGTATTATTAAAAGTTGATTTATCACCAGAACTGTAGTTTTATTTGAAAAAGTTTGTGCAACATCATCGTGCATTAATACGGGTAATGCAGCTGCAGTGAACAGATAATGTATGTCCACAAATCAGTTATTGTGACAATGAAGTTTACTTTGTCTGCACAGTGCTGCTGTAGTTGGTAGTCGGCTGTTTATGGAACTATGAATTTAGATTAATAATTCGTTATAAGTTTATCAATACAAATAGGATTAAATAAATAATGTCGAAGCAAATTCTATGTCCGAAACTAAATATGGCAAATAATTTGTAACAATAAAATATGAAACATTAAATTAATATGAAAACGTATATTATTTAATTTGTAAAACCTGCGTGAATATTATTTGAGGTTAGGTTTTATTCATGTGTAGCTAGGATTAACTGTTGTAAAATCTGACTTGTTACTTAGCTATGCGTAGTAGAAAGTATTCAGAGCTTGTGATTGGTTGTTGTGTTATCGTGATGCATTATTGTTCCTTGCATCTGATTGGTTTATTGGATTGTCGTTAAAAATTACTTGATGCGTAGTGTTTCAGTAGGCATAATATGTAAGACAGTGGATCGTTGATTTCTTAAAGTGATTGTTGGTTTAGCTTTTCTGTTGGTTCAGTTTGTGTTCGTTAGTTCATTAAGTGCAAGTATTTTCGTTTCAGTGCGTGATATTATTGAATAATTGTTGCAAACGTGAGTGAACAATATTATTAAGTGTTGATCTATATTGTGCATACGTTTTTATGTAAATCAAAAAGATAGGCTACAAAATACTATGTAAGAAAATCTAACCAATCCACCTAATTTCAAGGTAGGCCTAATGATTTAAGTTGGTTTATTTAACCTAGTGTAAGAAATAAAATTGTGTTTTACCATTGTGTTTATGCATATAGGTTATTTTTTTATAACATTCTTTAAAAAATATAGGGCCTAATAGAAAAGAGTAATAGGCTTAGTTAACTTAAATCTATTTAGGATAGGTTTATAAAGTTACTGTCCATCGAATCGCATAGCCAAGTCATTTTGTTCTGTCTAGGCTAAACATTAATACCGTTGTGAACAAACACTGCACAAACTTTTTCACTTTCATTATCATATACCCAGAAAATCCGGTAGTTACTGATTTCTCAAAATTGAGCATACTAGGTGTGTTCAGAAAGTAACGAGAATTTAAATTTTTTTAACAAAATATTTCTTTATTCTTCTACATTATGTTGTCGCCTTCAAAATAGTCCCCATTGGAGATTACGCAATTGTGCCAGCTCTTCTTCCAATCCTCGAAACACTTCTCAAACTTGATCTTTGAGATAGCCTTTCGTTGTTTCAGCGATGCGCTTTTAATGTCATCTACGGCTGTAAAACGACGGCCCTTTCAGATTCTCTTTATTTTTGGAAATAGGAGAAAGTCACGCGGAGCCATGACTGGCGAATATGGAGGCTGGGGCATCGTTACAGTACTGTTTTTGGCCAAAAATTCACAAACAAGCGATGAAGTGTGAGCTGGTGCATTATCGTACAAAAGCCATGAATTGTTTTTCCACAGATCCGGGCGTTTTTTTCGGATTGCTTCACGCAAACGGCGTTGAACTTGTAGGTAGTACTCAATATTGACCGTTTCACCTGGTGGCAGTAATTCATGATGCCATCACTATGCCATTAATATCGAAGAACACAGTGTAGTAAAAATGTAGTAACAAAATATCGAAAAATGTATTAAAAAGTAAAGCGATTTAAAAACATTTTTCTCCAGTGGTTTAAGCCTTCGTATCTATTGATATTTCGGTTTCAAATCGTAAAACCAAAATATTTTGAAATTATCATACAAAACCAATAACAGAGAATGGGCATATTTTGAATTCAAAAACCGTTTATAGCCTAGGTTTTATTTAATAAATATACATTGTGACGTTGCATATTATAATATACACTTTGATAAAGTACAGAAGATGGAGTGGAGGCCGGGGGGGGGGTAATTTGCGTCGCATGAGCAGGTAGTTTAAGTCACTTAGGCACGCACGCAATGGCCTCGTGCTATTCTGTAAAATTCGATTAGCCGCTCCATTATTTACAACGACCAAGTTCTGTAAAATATTATAAATATATTTTGGTTTCAATATCTGAACTGTACTGTATATATAGTACTGAAGCCTAACTGATGTGAAAAGATATGGTGGTCAGTGTGTATTTAAATTCGGCAGTACAGTAATATCAGGCTCTTCGTTTATTATTATAAAATAATATCAGGCTATTCGTTAATTTATACAAAAATATTTATATAGCCTAAACTTGAACATACCTTCTCATCGTGAAGTAAATTATGTTATCTTAATCATATTATAACTCTGAAAGTTTGGGTTTGTTTGTTTGTTATTCAATCTTGTGTTAACTGTTGGACCGATTTAGTGACATTTAGTATGAACATAGTTTAGGTACCCGAGACCTTTTCAAGTAGTATTGACCTTTCACGTTTTAAAAACGTGTATATACTACTTGCCCAGTCCAACTTAATTATTAATATTAGCCGCCTCGGTGGCCTAGTGGATAGCGTACTAGGCTTTCACCCCGAGGACCCGGTTCGATTCCCGGCCAGAACTTGGCATTTTCATACGCTATAAAATCATCCCATCGTCTGCATTAGCCCAAGTGGTCACAATAGTCGGACGTTAAACACCAAAAAAAATGCCCTTATTGAAAATCTCATTTTACAAGAACTGAAGTGCAACAAACGCTACACGCAGCTGTCTCGCTGACCTATTTTTACGCCCTTATTGAAAATCTCATTTCACAAAAACTAAAACGTAACAAACGCGACACGCAACTGTCTCGCTTACCCGATTTTTTTATGGCCTAACCGCCTCGGTGGCCTAGTTGATAACGTACTGGACTTTCATCCCGAGGACCTGGGTTCGATTCCCGGTGAGGGCTTGGCATTTTCATACGCTATAAGTCATCCCCACGTCTGCATTAGCCCAAGTGTGCACAATAGTCAGACGTTAAACACAAAAAAAAAATAATTAATATTTAGTTTTGTAACGTGCTAACTGAACAACAGTGAACGTTTATGCGTTTATTATATATTGGTATATAAATGTTTAAATTATTTTAAACGCCATTATACTACTTATCCAGACCAACTTAGTTATTTAGTATTTAGTTTTGTAATACGTGTAAACTGTACAACAGTGATGTTTTAATAATATTTTATTTTCTTAACATAATATCATTAATCTGACAGTTTGTGTGTTTGTTTGTTTGTTTGTTATTCAATGACGCATTAATTACTGGACCGATTGAGATGAAATTTGGAATGCACGTGGCTTATGTACCTGAGATGGACATAGATGTATTACCGTTTTAAAAATCCTAACCCCTGTTATTATATATTACAAAATTATTGTTTATAAGCTTACATTTGCAATGATTTTCATTGAAATTTCTTCAAAAATCCTTATAATATCCAACCATTTACCCCTTAAAATCCCTATAAAAATCCCAAAATCCATCCCTTATAATTCCATAGAACCTGCCTTTCCAATTTAAAAGATTGCATTTTCCGTTGCTGTTGGCATTTACAATGGCAATTTTTGTTTTTTATTTTTTGTGTTTAACGTCCGACTATTGTGCACACTTGGGCTAATGCAGACGATGGGATGATTTATAGCGTATGAAAATGCCATGCCCTGGCCGGGAATCGAACCCGGGTTCTCGGGGTGAAAGCCCAGTACGCTATCAACTAGGCCACCGAGGCGGGCCTAGCAACAATTAAGCAGGGTCAGATGTTAAGAATAACAGGAATACATTTAGAAAGTCCGTGCTTCTCTCACGGTCAGTTATATGTCGCCTGTTCTAGAGTATCGAGTAGCATAAATCTATATGCCTTGGGCGAAAACCATAAATCGTAAAGTATTGTATGTAGAAATATATTAAATTGAAATGAACGTATTTTGATATATATATATATATATATATATATATATATATATATATATATATATATATATATATATAAAGAAATTGTTAAAAAAAATGTTGGAATAAAAATTTGTTAATGTCAATTTATACATTGTATCACTCTTGCAGAATCGCTTTTTATCAAGGCGGTGGTTACAGCAAACAATTAAGCCCGTTGGCCGCCAAATAAGAAGCGGAGTCGCGCTGAGCGGAGCGAACTACGCATTCAAAACCTAACCTTTAGTTTTTAGTTTAAGTTCGGCCGCGGAGCTGAGCGGAGTCATGTTCGGTTTTGAAGCTGACTCCGCTTTCTCCTCTTCGTTTACCACGTCTCCAAATATATTATTTCTGATTTCCTAGGTTAAC
>CM040191.1:66518806-66586306 GCA_022606455.1 Callitettix versicolor
TATCCACAATACGGGGCTTGTTACAGCTACAGCTACAGCTGAGAACTGGTACGACGTCCTGCGTGAGCGGAATACTTTATCCTTACTCAAGTTACGGCTCCTTATTTATGCACGTTTGCGCTTGGTAAACACAGCATATTTCGGCTTCCACTTGCAATATTCAATAATAATCGCACACAGCTGTTTCGCTTGTGCCAAGGAAGCGAAATTCTAATATTTTTTGTTTTTATCAGACAATACCCCGCTGGGGGATGCAGACTAGCTGCTCCTATTGAGAGGATTTAGACGTCCTTCGCGGTACCCGAGTCTAACACACAGTTACACTTATAACACTACTCTTACGACTTAAACACTTTACACTCACACTTCCCTGCAGGAAAGTACACTCAAACTAGCTGCATTTGTTGAGAGGATTTAGACGTCCCTCGCGGTACCCGAGTCTAACACACTCTTACAATTACAACACTACACTTACGACTTTAACACTTTACACTCACACTTACATTTAGGAAGGCGATAATACATTTATGTGTTTTTCGCCTTAAAATAAGAAAAAAATAGATCCCCGCAGGGGGAGCAGACTAGCTGCACTTATTGAAATGGTTTGGACGTCCCTCGCGATACCCGAGTCTAACACACAGTTACACACACTACTCTTACGACTTAAACACTTTACACTCACACTTCCCCGCAGGGGGGGCAGACTAGTTGCACCTATTTAGAGGATTTCGACGTCCCCCGCGTTCCCGAGTCCAACACACTTACACTTACAACACTACACTTACGACTTAAACACTTTACACTCGCACTTCCCTGCAGGAGTTTGCAGACTAGCTGCACCTATTGAGAGGATTTTGACGTCCCTCGCGTTACCCGAGTCCAAAACACACAACACTACACTTACGACTTAAACACTTCACACTCACACTTACAGTTAGGGAGGCTATAATAACCTCAATGTGCTTTTCGCCTTAAAAAAAATCGCGGAAGATCTAAACCATCGAAATTTAACCAACTTATGAAAAATAGTAGTCACAGATGATTCTCAAACATAAAGTCTCATGACTTGTAAACCACTAATTTTTAACTAAGTCAATACGAACATTTTACAATATTATACTCATGACTTAATATTTTTACAAGTTACAATATTATAATATTATAAACACTGTTGTTGTTAGCTTTGTCAATGTAAGTATTGTATTTAATATGATTTGGGTTTTGTATTGTGCGGTGTTGCAGTGTTAGACAATGTATACAGGCTTATATATTGTAGTGCAGCTTTGTTCTCGTACAATGCCTAACACCTGCGCCAATACGCTTAGCGTTGATACAGCCTATATCCTTTATAGATTTCACACAGAACTACTTGTGATAATGAACACTCTAAACATTATTTATTAACATTCAGTATGTAGGCCTACTTGGTTATGTGGAATGTGAATGGCATGTAATATGCAGCGGAAACTTAGGTAAAGTTATAGTTATGATGTTAAGGTGTACCTAAAGAGATGATACCCACAACAGCTGATCTTCGAAAATATTATTTCATCTGAGTTGTTGCTATTCCTCTGGATGAGTTATTTAAGTACTAAATAATTATTAATTGTACGAGGGTTGTCCGTAAAGTAAGGTTCCCAAGGCGCTGTAGTCGCTGCGAACGTTGTTACGCGGGATCCGGTGACCTTGGCTTGCAGCTTGGTTCCTCCGCTACCAATCCCCACTACGCGAGCGGTCTGCGACGCTCAGATTTGGCTTGATAGCCGTTAATAACGGAATTGTCTCTTCTGTCTCCCGCCAGGTGCGAATTAACGCTCTGTGTTTCGTTTTGTGTGTGCAAAAAACACTGTCCCGGTGGACATTCATATCCAACTGTGTGAAGACTACGGAGAAAAATGTATGAGCATGGAACACGTGCGCAAATGGTGCAGAGAATTTTAAAGACGGACGTTCATGACGAACAGCGTTCCGGACATCCATCTTTTTCGGACGAAACGATTGCGAAAGTGAAAGAAACTATGCTCAACTATCGAAGGGTGACTGTTCGGGAGCTTTCCGAGATGATCCCTGGTGTCAGCAAGACATGCATTGATAACATTTTGACAGACCATTAAGGGTATAGCAAGGTTTGTGCAAAGTGGTCCCAAGACAGCTTACAGCAGATCATAAACGGCAACGGATTGAAGCGGCCCGCGAATTTCTTCAAGCCTTCGAAACCGATGGCAAGAAATTCTTGGTCTTCATTGTCACTGGGGACGAGACCTGGGTACACTATACGACACCGGAAACGAAAGAACAATCACGTCAGTGGAAACATCCAGAATCGCCGAAGCCGCGGAAGTTCAAACACTGTCTGTCGGCAAAGTCATGGCGAGCGTGTTTTGGGACAGAAAGGGGTTATTGTTGTGCGAATTCATGGATACCGGCACAACAATCAATGCTGATCGCTACTGTGAGACGTTAAGGAACCTTCGCCGCGACATTCAAAACAAGAGGAGAGGCATTCTCACGAATAGAGTTTGTTTCCATCAAGACGACGCTAGTCCGCACACCTCCCGTGTAACAACAGATCTCATCAACCAATTTGGATAGGATACTGTCACACATCCGTCCTACAGCCCGGACTTAGCCCCAAGTGACTACCATCTCTTCCCTAATTTGATGAAACACGTAGGTGGGACGCATTTCAGTACCAGAAAGGAGCTGAAAGAAAAAATTTTAAGCTACCTTCACGGCGCGGCGGGAGAGTTTCCCGACTCAGGCATACAAAAGATGGTTCACCGTATGCAAAAATGCATCGATCTCAACGGCGTTTATATCGAAAAATAGAAAAAAAGTGTAAGCTCTCCAGAAGTGTGTTATTTAATGCAAATAAACATGTTTTTCTTTGTGAAAAATTATTGGGAACCTTATTTTTAAGAAAAACCCTAGTATTTAAATTGTTAACATGTTAATACAGTATGAACTCATGCTTATATTATTGTGTTCATTGTTGAATATTTTGTTTGAAATGTTTGTGTTTAACTACGAGGAGTACAAATAACTGAAGTGATTGTTGAAGTTAATTCTGTTTTAATTAAATACATATTTGGTTATTTTATAAGCTTTGACTGCCCTGTGAGTTATTTGAATACTTCGAATGTTTGATGCGATTGCAGGCATGAATTGATTCTTTAGAAGTTGACTCGGTGGACTCTGGAGCACCCTTACGCTCCTTAGTTTTAGCCGCAGGTACTCCCGTTGCTTTTCCGTTACCGTTAACGCTGATTCTCGTGAGTTTATTGTCGGACGGCAACCAAGGGCGGAGCTGAACTGCGCTGTACTGAAACGAGCGTAGCGGAGCTGATCGGAGGGCAACCGGAAGCGGAATTGTGTCAGTTTAAAGAACGCGTTTGTGTCTTTTAAATCTAAATATTTAGGTCTAAAAACCGTAACCTAGGTAACGGGAAATAACAAGTTTGGAGGGGAGAACTTCCCCCGTGATAGGGGAAGCGGAATCAGCTTGAAAAGCGGACCGAGATAGAGTCAAAGTTGCGCGGAGCGGAGGTCAGTGACGCCGCTTCACTCACGCTCAGCTCCGTTACGCTTTGTGTGGCCGTACTTTCATTAAAAACAACAGGTTAGGTTTTGAATGCGTAGTTCGCTACGTTCAGCACTACTCCGCTCCGCATTCGGTGACCGCCCGGCCTAACTGGCATAAAGTATGGACGTCAAGACCAAAGAAATCTATTTAGAGGTAACAAAGCGGCCGAACAAAGGGAATTTTATTATGATAATATAAGTATAACTCACGACGTATTTTGCACAAACTGTCTCACTTTCAGTGAAATTATTTTATTATATTATAATCACTAAATTATTAGTAACATTATTATGAAATTAATGTATTAAATAATAATGTACTACCCCGCAAGGGGTGCAGATTAGCTGCCCCTATTGAGAGGATTTAGACGTCCCTCGCGGTACCCGAGTCTAACACGCACTTACACTTATAACACTACACTTACGACTGCAACACTTTACACTTACACTTACATTTAGGGAGGCGATAATAGCCTCAATGTGCGTTTCGCCTTAAAATAAAAAAAAAACAAACAAAGTACTATTAATTAGAGGTAATTTAACCCTTTACCGCCTAATTAAAAACGTTAACATTTATTTTTGCCAAATATCCTAGAAAATATCTGAGCAGACTCGGCAAAAAAAGGAAAAGTGGTCCTCTGATAACTGGGGGGTTTTTTAATAAACCGTTTTAATTTAAAAATTGCTAAACTAACTTGAGTTATAAATCTCGTTAGGCTTATGTGTCCGAACCGGTTTTTCGTCGAGATACAACAGATTTTGTTGAAGTACTTAAACCCTATATACCTGTTTTGAGAAGAAATCAGTTTTTTATAATTTGTTTTTTTTTGAAAAAGTGTTTTGAATTCGATCACTTTTTGCTATTTTAAGATACGGAAAAAAATTAACAAACTTCTACTTACGAATTTTTTTAAGGAATTTTTAAAATTAATTAAATTAATTTTTTTAGGAAATATTAATTCGTCTGGCGTTAAAAAAGTAAAAAAAACCTAACAGGAGAATACCGACTGATCGATGTGTAAAGTTTGTTTTTCTCTTTTCTCGAGATAAAGCGATATTTTTAGGTAAATTTTGAAGTACGGAATTGTGCACTTGAATAATTCATGGTTTCGCAGCTCGAGACAAAGGCTCTTACTCTGCACGACTTGCTTTATTATTGCTTGCAACCTCTTTGCTGCTTGTACTTACTGGCTTTCTGTGTGACGCTTTTATTTAAGGAATCTTATTTTGGTAATGGAAAGTCCGCGGACAAACAAGCACACTTTATACACTTTGATTTGAGGCGAGATAGGAAGTTTCATAGAATAGATATTGGATCTGTTAGTGCCTAAATTAGCAGTTGCATTAATTGTGAATCACCGCTTGTGTCCGAAATGAAATACAGATTAGACTAATTGTTTGGGTGCCCACTGAACCACGATGAAAGGATCTCTTGTGCAACTAAGCCTCTTGGATTCCAGTACAGTAGACTGGTGCCGTAAGTGAGTTTTAGCAGTCTATTGGCTAGCTCATTCTACTGGTCCTCAGGGTCCTGGAAGCAATATCCTTTGCCTCATTCGGCCTGAAGTTTCCTCTTACTTCCTGCATAATCTACACACGGTTTATCCGTGGAACATTGCCATTGTGTGCACCTTCTTACCACAGCGCCCGTAATGAGTCACGTGGTTTTCTTGATCTTTGTTCGTGACAGACAGCCATCGCACCTTCTTAACCCTAGAAAGGTAGTGTACGATATATTGATGCGTATGAAACAAATAATCACAAGTCTCACTAATACAATTAACAAAATGTCTAATGTTATTTTGTTTTTGTTTTAGGTATGTACTAAGACGATTCGTTTAGTTATTATGAGTCTACTGCACCACATTTTATAACAAGAGTAAGTGCTTCAAAGTAAATTTTTTTAATGTATTTATAAAGTTTTAGTTTTCTTTAGTAATTATTTACTAGTTACTAATAATTTATTTAATATTTACTTCAGAGTAATTTTTTTAAGTACTTCTATAATTTTAGTTTTCTTTGGTAATTAGTTACTAGTAATTTATTTAATATTTTCTTCAAAGTATAATTCTTTTATGCATTTCTATAATTTTAGTTTTCTTTAGTAATTAGTTACTAATAATTTATTTAATATTTACTTCAAAGTATAATTCTTTTATGCATTTCTATAATTTTAGTTTTCTTTAGTAATTAGTTATTAATGATTTATTTAATATTTACTTCAAAGTATAATTCTTTTATGCATTTCTATAATTTTAGTTTTCAAAGTAATTAGTTATTAATGATTTATTTAATATTTACTTCAAAGTATAAATCTTTTATGCATTTCTATAATTTTAGTTTTCAAAGTAATTAGTTATTAATAATTTATTTCATATTTACTTCAAAGTATAATTCTTTTATGCATTTCTATAATTTTAGTTTTCTTTAGTAATTAGTTATTAATGATTTATTTAATATTTACTTCAAAGTATAATTCTTTTATGCATTTCTATAATTTTAGTTTTCAAAGTAATTAGTTATTAATGATTTATTTAATATTTACTTCAAAGTATAAATCTTTTATGCATTTCTATAATTTTAGTTTTCAAAGTAATTAGTTACTAATAATTTATTTCATATTTACTTCAAAGTATAATTCTTTTATGCATTTCTATAATTTTAGTTTTCTTTAGTACTTAGTTATTAATAATTTATTTAAAATTTACTTCAAAGTAATATTTTTTACGTGCTTCTATAATTTTAGTTTTCTTTAGTAATTAGTTACTAATAATTTATTTAATATTTAAAGTAATTTAAAGTGTAAATAGAAGTACAATATTTTAATATTTTAAACTAATTTACATTGCGAAGTGAGCTATAGAAACGACTTAACAAGATCCAAAAAGATAGGACTGTTTTGTAAACTGTTTACGATGTTGGTACTCCTTTAGCATTTAAAAAAGGATTTTTAGTAATTCCAGAGTTTTATTAAGACTGTTGCCAACCAAAGGTTTGCTTGTTACAGCATTTCAAAGGCTTCTTAACAGACTAAAAGTTAATATGAAATGTGCACCTATCCTGGCTTATTTTTCGCGGTCTTGTTCTGACTTCTCTTAGTCCCAGAAATAGCTCCTTTACCAAAACATTTCGTTATAGGTTGGCAAATGCTTTACTCAAACACAGGAATGAATCCAGTTATTTTTACGCGACAAGGTTATTACCATGACGGCGGTCAGTGTGCGAATACAATATCACAAAATTATGTAAACAAAGAAAGCGACTGCAACGTGCTGGCTGTTCTGTACTCACCGCACACTTGTTTTAAACTGTAACTGAGCAATTCAATTACTGCCAAACACGAAACCGTGTTCAGCCGGTCCTACCGAGTTCCCAGGCTACGTGGCGTAAACTTCATCTATTCGTTTCGGTACAAATATAAATATATTGGGTATATTGTAAGTAGAGCGTTTAAAAATGTGTGGTTCTTTTTAATTTAAACTTCGCAAAATAGTAGTATTTCGGGTATGTCTGTTGCACAGAAAAAGCCACAGTAACAAAATGTTGGTCGTTCAAAATGTTTAGAACTTTATAATTTTTTATACGGTAAGTTTTACTCGTACATGGTATGCTATTTTACCGCCTGTCTGTGTGTTTAGAAATGTGTACATTTATATTTAAAAATTTCATCAATGTATGGAGATTTTGGAAGATATTTCGCTACGCACGCGCACGCGCGCGCGCACACACACACACACAGACGCACACGCACACACACATGCACGCACACACATATATGCCCGCACACACACACACGTGCGCGCGCACACACACACACACACACACATGCACGCGCACACACACACGCACATGCACGCGCACACACACGCACGCGCGCGCGCGCGCACGCACACACACACACACACACACACACACACACACACACACACACACACACACACACACACACACACACACACACACAGATAGATAGAGAGAAAGAGACGCACGCGCACACACAGACGCTTATTTCGGTCAATTAGATATAATTTTGGTATTATTTTATAATAAATAGAGTATATAAATTATGTTTCAATACAATAATAATACTACAAATTTAAAACGAAAACTGAAAAACGGAAAGAAAGAAACCAGTTTAATCTCCGTTTAAACCTCCACGATCATTTTCAAATGAACAGAAATTGAAGTGTCTTTATATCTCTCAAGTATCTTTATATCCGTATTAATTCCTTTTAAAAGGTTTTTAAGAAAAAAAATAACGACAAAACCGATGCAATTTCTCCAACACCGTATCGTGTATACACAGCTTAACCACAGTTGAGCAAATTAAGCTTTGGGGAGTTAATCGAAAACAATAAAATAACGCCGTTCGGGTTTTTCGTTTTATTATCGTATCGTAAATACCTTAGCCTATTTTAAAAATTTACTAAACTGCATTGTATATATATATTCGTCCCCGCAGGGGGTGCAAACTAGCAGCACCTATTGAGAGGATTTAGACGTCCCTCGTGGTACCCGAGTCTTAAAACACACACACACACACACACACGCACACGCACACGCGCGCGCACACACACACACACACGCGCGCGCGCACACACACACAGCCAGACAGAGAGAGAGAGAGAGACGCACGTGAGCGCGCGCGCATACACACACACACACACACACACACACACACACACACACACAAACAACAGCATTTTTAACGGACTCTCAAAAATTTATTTACAGGTCAAAACAAATTTATTTCCTGTTGATGTTGAGAACGTTATTAGAGTCTATCAGGTTTTTGTTACTTATTTATTGGCAGTATCTTTAAATCTGTCAGAATCCAATTTGTGGACGTGTCTTTGCCAATTTTTAGTATCATTTTCTCAGTTAAATGTACATCACAGTATTTGTACTTGCTTTCTTTCTCTTGATAGATTTTTTTCTTTTATAAAGTTGTCTGTTTCGAATTTTAAAATGTAATTTGTGATACCGTACAACCTTTCGCAGTTAATGGGGAAAAGAAACGAATAAAATACAGCAAGAAGTTGAACAGTGTTATAGCACCTTTTCTTCTGCTAAAAGAGAAGTTATAGTTATATTTAATACTTGTACAACCTGTTAATAAAGCAGTGTGATTTCTAATGTTCAGGTCATTTTATACAAGTTTTTTTTGTGTGTTTAACGGCGGACTATTGTACACACTTGGGCTAATGCAGACTATGGGATGATTTATAGCGTATAAAAATGCCAAGCCCTGGCCGGGAATCGAACCCGGGTCTTCGGGGTGAAAGCCCAGTACGATATCAACTAGGCCACCGAGGCGGCAATCTTTTTCAATAGGCCTTACGTCGTTCTAATTTCGTATCTACAACTTAAGTCTGTAAAATTAATGACTGAATTCTAACATTGTACCTTATTGAAATATCTATGAACGAAACCTATTATAAACTGAATTTTGCATTACATACGTATCTAAATTAGGCTGCAGTATTTACTATTTCCTAAAACCAGATTTTTTTTTTTAATTTGATAACATTTGCATATTAGAACTATCCTAGATTGTCTTATCGATTCTACTTTCAAAACTGATTCGGTCAGTAATTATTTAAGTCTTGGATACAGTATTAAATGTTACTTTCAACAATTTGTTTTTGTTAGCAATCAGCTGTTTTGGTACACACGCTTGCATTGTGCTGTACTCTCACGGAGACACTTTATACTGCTCCTGGAATTATATTTACAAAACTTTTATCCTCCGCAGGGGAGTGCAGACTAGCTGCACCTATTGAGAGGATTTAAACATCTCTCGCGGCACCCGAGTATAACACACTACACTTACGACTTTAACACTTTACTTTTACACTTACATTTAGGGAGGCGATAATAGCCTCAATGTGCTTTTCGCCTTGAAATAATAATAATAATAAAAAAAGCCTTTTATCGGTTTTATGTCAGTTTTATTTTACTGTAAAGCCTTGAAATGGAAAAGTATGAGGCGTGATTGTTCCTTGGTGTTCTGACGAACCTGTAGTTTTAATAACAAAGAAATTTGTTTTTTGGTACAAAACCGAACGGAATGCTTAGCTTAATAAATTTGAATAATTTTTCAGTTGTTTATTTTAATTTTCCGTACAACGTATCTTAATTATTCCAATTTGGTAGATAACTCTTTATGGACCGTACGAGTATATGAAATAATTTCAACTATGATTAAACCTACTATTAAATCTTTTCACCAAGCTGGTATGACTATTATTTTTTTAATACTATAGTTTTTTAGTTTTATTAACAAACAATCTGTAGGTGTTCGGTATTATTATCTCGTTTAATTGATATATAATTTTCCTCTCTGTATTTGTTTCACCCAACTTTGGGGTACACCAAATCGATCACTTCTCAATGTTCTGATTGACATTATTTGCTGGGATTGCTTGACATTATTTGAAGTATTTCTATTCCATTTCACTAAGATGATAGGATCGCTAATTTTCTATTAAAAATGTTTGCTTAGGGCTGCAATTAGTGTCAGCTGCCGTCATCTTTGCTACAAGTCGTGCCCAATTATAGTGTTTTATTTTGTCTAGAAGGTTATTTTTATTATTTATTAGAAATTATTTACAATGGAAGACTGTTTAAAAATGTCAGATAACGGAATTAACCTGACGGTTTAATCGAGAAACATGTACCCGTATATCTGCATCTGTATATATAACCTAACATCAAATAAAATCAATGTTGCCTACATTTTGTTTACTGTTTTAAATTTGTGTACATTCTGCACGTAAGCCTATATGGTATGATATCGTGAGATTTTGTTCAAACATTACTCGAGAAATTTGAGAAAAAAACTATTTTCAATTAATCAGGTCGGGCAATGGCGTCATATGACCAATAGATCAAAAACCAAAAAGTTCATTCAACCAAATTCTGTACTAATATTTTGGCACGGTCATATAAACCGTGTTTTTAAGAGGAGAGATCATATGACCAAAATATCAAACAACCAAACGTTCACTCAGCCAAATTATACGTAATATTTTGGTCGAATGAACCATGTTTTTATTCTCTTCTTTATTTGTTTCACCCAACTTTGGGGTACACTAAATCAATCACTTTTTAATGTTCTGTGCCTTCCTCGTAGCCCAATATTGCTTCATACGTTGTGATCTTGCTTTTCTTTCTTCGTCAGAGATTTGGATCGTTCGCTTGGATTTGACTTTGTTTTGGAACCGTTGCTTCTTGTCCTTGGTTATTGTTTTGGCTGTTCTGTCCATTAGCATAGTGTCAGTGATTTGTAGTTCTGTTATGTCTTTCTCTGTTTCTCTAAACCAAAGTGGTTAGGCTCTTCTACTGCGAAAGTAGTCAAATATTTTTTTGGTTAGTCTATTTTTGTCCTTTCGGAGGATGTGCCCATAAAAAAAATCAATTCTCCTTTTTCTTATTGTGTCTGATAGTGTTTCACTTTTTTGATAAAGAGTTTCATTCCTGATGTGGAGTAATTGGTTGTTACGGAATTTGGGGCCTAATATTTTTCGTAATATCTTTCTTTCTTTGATCTCCAGCCTTTCAAGTGGGCCCTGGGTTGTGAGAGATAATGTTTCAGCTGCATATAAGGCTTCTGGTTTAATTACCGTATGATAATACCTTATCTTTTTTATTCCAGGAGAGGGACTTCTTGTTGTACGTGTCCTTGGTAAGTTGGAAGGCTAATTCAACTTTTTTTCTCCTAGATCCCATAGCTTTTTTCTCTAGAGCATTCCAGCTGATCCATTCCCCAAGATATTTGAATTCTGTCACTATCTCAATGTATTTTTCTCCCACTTGAAGCTTTTTTGGTGGTTATTGTATGTTTGTCAATATTTTAGTCTTTTCAAATGAAACTTTAAGTCTCATTTTTAACGCTTGCTTCTGGAGTTCAAGAGTTTGTTCCTTAGCTTCTTCCAATGTGTCAGCTTGTAAGGCCATGTCATCCGCAAAAGCCAAACAATTTACCTTAATTCCTTTGTTCTTAGTTCCTAGTCTGATTCTACTACATAATTTTTATTATATAACTAAACCATTTATAATTACAGTATTCTAAGTGTTTATTGTTCAGGCTTACAGGGATTTATGTCATTGTGTATAAGTGCGGAACTGCTTTTTTATATAGTACGAAAAGATTATAAAGTGAATTTTTACTTGAGATATAAAAAGATACAACTTTTATATTAAAAAAAAAAAAATAAGACAAACACGCTGACGTAAAACATAATATAACCTCTATATACCGTTATATGGGGCAAGTAGTTGGACTGTTAACAATAGTTTTATTTCAATTGGCATTTCGCGTTTTACTGTAAGGCTCTCAAGTACTCCATTCTATACATAAAAGTACACCTGCACAACAATAACTTTTACTGCTTAACAATAAAAGCAGTCACCAGCTGGTTTTATCCTTCAGATTTTATAATGGATAAGAATATCAATTCCGCCAAAACATAAATTTAACGATGTAAGCAGTTAGATTATCCCGGCCGATATCTTGAAAAAATAATAAAACCGAATTAATAAAATAATCCGAGGGAGATATATCTGGTGCTTTAGATGAAACTTGTACATGCGAGCGGAGATTGCGAAGATATTAACTAAATGTGTACTAAAAAATATTGTGAGACAAGTATAAAAAATATTGACATTTAATTATTGTTAACAAAAATTGAATGTGATTCTAGATTAATGAAAAATTAATAACAGTAAAATTTTAATTATTTTGAAATTAGTTATTATTCATGTTCGTTAAATAATAAAAAACTATTTTAGAATGGAAAGTATGCAACCCGCAGTACAAACAAGTACACATTTTGCCTAACCAACACCTTTAATCCGACATTGTTGCATTCTGTGTTGTTTTACGAAATAGTTCGTTCTCGTTAATTCTGTATCTCAATATACAGTGGATAATTTCATGTTGTGAATAATTATTTTTATATATTATCACGGTAAGCATTGCAATCAGTTTTGTACCGAAAATTAGGACCCGTATTACTAAAGCTGCATATATATAATTGGGTATCTACAGGTTCGTCAGATACCCCACGAAGGACTTTTCCACTTTATGATAAAATAAAACCGACTTAAAACCGATAAAAGGTCACTAAAAAATAAAAAACTAAAGTGCATGTGACAAAAATAATTATTTGTGTTTGTAAAAAGACAGCTGATTGCTAAAAAACATTGTTGAAAGTGATATTTAAATTATTACTGTGTCCAAGACTTGAATAATTACTGACCGAAACAGTTTTGACAGTAGAATCGGTAAGACAGTCTAGGCCGGTTCTAATGTGTAATATCATTAAATAAAAGTCTCTGTTTTTAGAGAAACAGTAAATATTGTAGCCTAATTTAGGTAGGTAATGTAAAATCCGGTTTCGTTTGTAAATAAGTGCAATGTTAGAATTCAGTCATTAATTGTATAAGTTATAGTTTTAAATACGAAAGTAGAACAAAGTAAGGCCTGCTTTATTGAATAACTGATTTTAGCGGATGACATTGCTTTATAAACAGCTGATATAAGTATTACAAATAACTTTAACGTTGCTTTAACAAGAGAGGCGCTATAACATTGTTCAACTTCTTGATGTGCGAAGTGTGTTCAGAAAGTAACGAGAATTTTAATTTTTTGAACAAAATATTTATTTATTCTTCTACGATGTTGTCGCCTTCAAAAGAGTCCCCATTGGAGATTATGCACTTGTGCCTGCGCTTCCTCCAATCCTCGAAACACTTCTCAAACTCGATCTTTGAGATAGCCTTTAGTTCTTTCAGCGATGCAATTTAATGTCATCTACGGCTGTAAAACGACGGCCCTTTAAGGTTCTCTTTATTTTTGGAAATAGGAAAAAAGTCACACGGAGCCATGTCTGGCGAATATGGAGGCTGGGGCATCGTTACAGTACTGTTTTTGGCCAAAAATTCACGAACAAGCAATGAAGTGTGAGTTGGTGAAATATCGTGGTGCAAAAGCCATTAATTGTTTTTCCACTGTTTTTTTCGGATTGCTTCACGCAAACGGCGTTGAACATGTAGGTAGTACTCTTAATTACCGTTTCACCTGGTGGCAGTAATTCATGATGCACTATGCCATTAATATCGAAGAACACAGTGATCATAACCTTTACGTTCGACCGCACTTGGCGAGCCAGAATGCCTCCATTGGGATGATTGAGCCTTGGTTTCGATGTCATATACGTAAACCCATATTTCGTCACCTGTTATAATACGTTTCAGTAATTCTGCATCGTCGTTGACTTCATTTAATGACTCCCGAGCAACTTCGATTTGCCGCTGTTTTTGTTCAAAATTCAACAATTTTGGAACGAATTTTGCTGCCACTCGTTTTATACACAAAACATTGGAAACAATGTCATGACATGATCCATTCGATATGCCAACATCATCAGCGACCTCTCTAATTGTGATTCGGCGATTGTTCATAACCATTTCTTTCACTTTTTCCACGTTTTCATCGGTTGTTGATGTGCTTGACGATACGAAACGCTTATACCACTCGTAAACTCTTGCTTTACTCATAGCAGACTCACCATAGGCCTTTGTTAACATTTTACATACTTTGTTACACTTTATTCCATTTTTTACGCAAAATTTGATACAAAATCTTTGATCCATTTCTTTTAACAAACGAAAATCGCCGAGCTAATAAAAACACGTTTTACCTTAGTTGCTGTCACAGACAAAGTCAACAATGAAAACAGCTGAAAGTTTTATCATACTACAAAGGCATGTATACCAACATAAAAAAAAAATGTTTGACAATCGGACTGTCCAAACCCGCGAATTTTAAAAATTCTTGTTTTTTTCTGAACACCTCGTAAATTGTTGTATTTTATTCGTTTCTTTATCCCATTTACTGCGAAAAGTCGAACGGGCCCGCTAGTAAATATTTACAAATATAAACGTTTAATATTTTCTGCTCAGTTATGTAAGCAACTTACGATAATGTGCTGCTATAGTTTACTGTTCTTTAAATTGCTTATTATGAGGAAAAAATTAACACATTTGGTTATTTTTAGATAGTTAATTATTTAACTATTAACTAGTGAGCTCATTTCAGTTTGTTTATTTGCGGAGAAAAATCGAACTAAGAGAATGTTATTAAAAGTAAAGTTGTACTTTTTAATGTAAGGGGTCACTTATCCCCCGCCCAAAAAATTAGAGTTTTGCGAGAGCAGTTCAAATGTTTTAAATAAGAGCTCATAGCATGTGACACTTTATTTTAAGATTTTATTTTTAAGAACTACAGTTCTGTACCACAGTCATGTCCACAACGGATACTGATTAAGTAATTCTAAATACTTCTCATTACTTCGGCAAGATTTAGGTCGCGATGCTTGACATTTCACTAATCCTGTATTCTGAGCGCAACACTCAGCTGTCTCGCTGACGTCATAGCGCCAGTTTCCAATAGTAATATTTTTATCTCACATTTTTAGAGATAAGTTTCCCCTGCTTTAGTTTGAATTCAAATCTACATAAACGGCATTCTTAACTCTCAGTTTACCAATGCATTGTTGCAATCAAATTTTCAGTAAAACATGCCTTTATTATTAATAATAAAAACCTATTATTAAAAAAAAATACGTTTTTAACATGTGTCAAGTTTTAGGGCTGGTTGTGACGTTGGATTTTACTTTATGCGAGTACACAAATTTATATTGATATATAAAAATATATTTTGCGCGTCGCAAGTCTCATATTAAATTAATTACAATTAAAACTTTCTGTTTTTCGGCTCAGTATCGATATGCGGACCTTTGCGCGCGTATGATAACCACTACACTACAAAAACAATGAAGAGGTTTGACCGATGTAAATATATGAAATGAGTCATTTAATGTTGATAAATATGTAATAGTAAAAGATCGGATGTTTTATATTAGTTCGTAACAATCAGCTGATTTCATTGATAAGTTTTTGGTTATGTTGTAATTTTTTTTTTAATTTTAAGGCGAAAAGCACATTGAGGCTATTATCGCCTCCCTAAATGTAAGTGTGAGAGTAAAGTGTTAAAGTCGTAAGTGTAGTGTAGTAAGTGTGTGTTAAACTCGGGTGCCGCGAGAAACACCTAAATCTTCTCAAAAGATGCAGCTAGTCTGCACCCCCTGCGGGGTATGTTAATAAAAACTAGCTATGCTAATTTGTCGTGTTTTCGAACAGATTATCGTAATTAAAATAAAAAGGAAGAGAAAACGTGGTACACGATTGTTATTTTTGGTTCAATAACAGAATTTGTTTAACAAAGTCTTTTGGAAGGGCCGTTAAGTTTAAAGTATTACGCAGGTTTACGGACTTGTCCATGTTACCGAAATCGATTTTTAGACTATTTCTCTCGAATCAAATCGAACCAATAATTCGAATACTAGGACACTAAAAAGCACGATATATTTTTAACTGCTCCTCAAGACGCGATCTGGCGATCAGGATCGGCGTTCAAGGTCACAGGTCTGGGTTTTACTATGACGGTCGTTCGAATGGAAGTTTTCTAAAAATAACCGACCTGAAAGTGTTTTTATTAAGCGAAAAATAGATGTACCACAACAACGGAATTATTTATTTTCAATAAAAAAATAATATGTATTTTCTGAAGCAATTTTGTATCAAATTTCTCTTGAAGATTTATTTTTGACTGGCAAGCAAAGCTTGTGCGTGACAGGGGATCAGTCTTGGGGTTGGCGTACCTCTGCACGTCAGTACAAGAATATTGGAACTGTTTTAAAAGTTTAGGTCGAAGTTTGGCTTATAAATGAAATTATGCTGTATTAAAAAATATTGGTTTCGTACAACGTTTTTAACCTTGTTTTTTTAGCACAAAATTGATTTTTGCAATAGCTGGGACAAATCGTTACCCATTAAATCCTTTGAATAGTTTAACAAATGATGGCTATTTCAAATTTAAACAAAAATTCTTATATCATCTGCGTAATTTCCTTCATAAATTAGCATTCAGTGGAATTTTAAAATATGGAATACTTAGGTTCGGAACTCCAGTTACTGCAGTGGCAAAAAAAAAATGTTTTCTAAGTGTAGCTGTAATGTAAGGAACCTAACATACATGTCAATTTCAATGCTGAGTATGATTGTGAAATGAGATTTTCAATAAGGGTTTAACAAAATCAGGTCAGCGAGACAGCTGCGTGTCGTGTTTTTTGTGATTCAGTTCTTGTGAAATGAGATTTTCAAAAAGGGTATAACAAAATCAGGTCAGCGAAACAGCTACGTGTCTCGTTTGTTGCGCTTCAGTTCTTGTGAAATGAGATTTTTAATAGGGCGTAAAAAATAGGTCAGCGAGACAGCTGCGTGTCGTGTTTTTTTGTGATTCAGTTCTTGTGAAATGAGATTTTCAATAAGGGTTTAACAAAATCAGGTCAGCGAGACAGCTGCGTGTCGTGTTTTTTGTGATTCAGTTCTTGTGAAATGAGATTTTTAATAAGGGTATAACAAAATCAGGTCAGCGTAACAGCTGCGTGTCTCGTTTGTTGCGCTTCAGTTCTTGTGAAATGAGATTTTTAATAAGGGCTTAAAAATAGGTCAGCGAGACAGCTGCGTGTCGCGTTTTTTGTGATTCAGTTATTGTGAAATGAGATTTTCAATAAGGGTTTAACAAAATCAGATCAGCGAGACAGCTGCGTGTAGCGTTTGTTGCGCTTCAGTTCTTGTGAAGTGAGATTTTAAAATAAGGGCTTTTTTTGTTTAACGTCCGACTATTGTGCATACTTGGGCTAATGCAGACTATGGGATGATTTATAGCGTATGAAAATGCCAAGTCCTGGCCGGGAATCGAACCCAGGTCCTTGGGATGAAAGTCCAGTACGCTATCAACTAGGCCACCGAGGCGGATAGGGCATAAAAAAAATCAGGTAAGCGAGACAGTTGCGTGTCGCGTTTTTTACGCTTTAGTTTTTGTGAAATGAGATTTTCAATAAGGGCGTAAAAAATAGGTCAACGAGACAGCTGCGTGTAGCGTTTGTTGCACTTCAGTTCTTGTAAAATGAGATTTTCAATAAGGGCATTTTTTTTGTGTTTAACGTCCTACTATTGTGACCACTTGGGCTAATGCAGACGATGGGATGATTTTATAGCGTACGAAAATGCCAAATCCTGGCCGGGAATCGAACCGGGTCCTCGGGGTGAAAGCCCAGTACGCTATCAACTAGGCCACCGAGGCGGTAGGGCATAAAAAAAATCAGATAAGCGAGACAGCTGCTTGTTACGTTTGTTGCACTTCAGTTCTTGTGTGATATTTCCAATAAGGGCGTAAAAAATCAAGTCAGCGAGACAGCTGCGTGTCGCGTTTGTTGTGCTTCATTTCTCTATTCACATAGTTTACGAGTACCTTTAAAGCGCAGTTTTGATTCGAAGTGGTTACAGTCGGTTAGATTAGACATCTGTTTCCATCCTCGTAGAACATCACGCTAATACAGTATAAGATCCACCATTAATCTAAACTTTGTGTAAGCCGTGCATCTACAGACTACGCGAAACCGGGGGGTTCTGTCGGTTTTCATTGTTCGTGACAGCTGGTACAATATACAGTAACCTAACTCAACCTAACCTTCTGTCACAAGGCTAATAAGACGATAGTGAGTGAAGAAAGGAATGTCATGTGCCACTTAATCGAACACGAACATTACAAATTAACAAACAAATTAAAATTATGATTTTGACTTGATATCAAATATTTTGATGTTGATAGAACGTAAAATTTGTCGAGTGTTTGTTACTCAAGAATTATCATCGGTTTAGAAGCGAATTTTAAGATTTGCACGGAACATAAGGAGATACTTTCATGCACCCTCATCCCAAAATCCAAATTGGAAACTACAAAAATCGGAAAACGTTACTTAATTTACAAAAATCGTTTCTCCAGATTTCAGCCATATATGAATATATATATATATATATATTTGTTATTTTAAGGCGAAGAGCAAATAGAGGCTATTATCGCCTCCCTGAATGTGAGTGTGAGTGTAAAGTGTTAAAGTCGTAAGTTTAGTGTTGTAAGTGTAACCGTGTGTGTGTGTGTGTGTGTGTGTGTGTGTGTGTGTGTGTGTGTGTGTGTGTGTGTGTGTGTGTGTGTGTGTGTGTGTGTGTGTGTGTGTGTGTGTGTGTGTGTGTGTGTGTGTGTGTGTGTGTGTGTGTGTGTGTGTGTGTGTGTGTGTGTGTGTGTGTGTGTGTGTGTGTGTGTGTGTGTGCGCGCGCGCGCGCGTGCGTTCGTGGGTGGGTGGGTGCGCGTGGGTGGGTGTGTGTGCGTGCGTGCGCGCGCGCGCGCGGACGTCTAAATCCTCTAAATAGGTGCTGCTAGTCTGCACCCCCTGCGGGGACGAATATATATATATATATATTCAGTTTAGTAAATTTTTAAAATAGGCTAAGGTATTTACGATACGACAATAAAACGATAAACCCGAACGGCGTTATTTTATTGTTTTCGATTAACTCCCCAAACCTTAATTTGCTCCACTGTGGTTAAGCTGTGTATACATGATACGATGTTGGAGAAATTACATCGGTTTTGTCGTTATTTTTTTTCTTAAATACCTTTTAAAAGGAATTAATACGGATATAAAGATACTTGAGAGATATAAAGACACTTCAATTTCTGTTCATTTGAAAATGATCGTGGAGGTTTAAACGGAGATTAAACTAGTTTTTTTCTTTCCTTTTTTCAGTTTTCGTTTTAAATTTGTAGTATTATTATTGTATTGAAACATAATTTATATACTCTATTTATTGTAAAATAATACCGAAATTATATCTAATTGACCGAAATAAGCGAGAACTCTTTTTCAGTTTTTAGTTTGTGTTTGTTTCTTACGCAGTTTTGGTCAAACGCCTTAACCGATTTTTTTAAAATTTGTTAAATTGAGGGTAATTAAACGTACTGTTCGTCCATGGTGGTCGTCTGTAAGAACAAGTCGTAAGGAGGAGGTTGTTGTTACACGCCTCCGCATTGGTCACTCGTTGTTGACACATGGTTTTCTAATGGGACACGGGGAGCCACCTACATGCCAATTCTGTAGAGAAACCATCACAGTGAAACACTTTCTCTTAGGCTGTAATTATTTGAGAAACATGCGTAAAATATATGGATTAGGAAACTGTATGCAGGCGATCTTGGGGGACGATTCATCAATAATTCATCGCGTTTAGGCCTTCCTAAGGCGCTTGCATATATATATATATATATATATATATATGTGTGTGTGTGTGTGTGTGTGTGTGTGTGTGTGTATTTATTTTTATTTTTATCCGTAGTATTTATATATTTGTTATAGTTTATATTCTTGCTAACTAGTTTTAGGTAATTTTATTGTGTTTCATAATGTTTATTATTTTTCTGTTTGTCTAGGACCACTTTACAGTCCAGCTTTATATTGTTTTGATTTTAAATTATTTATTCTTGTCATAAGTGTTATCTGGTTTGTAAGTAATGTTAAGTTTTATCGTCCTTTTCGTCACTTTTGTTTCGTTAGTAGTTGTGTTTAGGCAATAATAGCCTTAATGTGCTTTCCGCCTTAAAAAAAAATCAAATTTGTTAAGGAGGTACCTTGTGTAAAGCCCGAACGAAGTACGTGTTAGATTTTCCCACATTATCTTCTGTTACAAAATACCAGTCTCTGATTTAACGACGGCGATCGTACGTAGTTTTGTTCAAACCCGATTGTTTTAAAATTTGGTATGAAAGTACCTCTTGAATAAAGCCTTTTTTTGTGTTTAACGTCCGACTATTGTGGACATTTGGGATAATGCAGACGATGGGATGATTTATAGCGTATGAAAATGCCAAGCCCTTGCCGGGAATCGAACCCGGGTCCTCGGGGTGAAAGCCAACTAGGCCACCGAGGCGGCTCCAAAAAAGCCTAAATGATTTGTGTTGAGGTTTTCTTCCCACTTACATTCATTTCAAGATGGTCGCCTTTGATTTAACGATGACGTGTGTAGTTGCCGGCTTTGTCCTGTAAACTGCGTGAGCGGATCGTCCTATCAGAATTTTGACCTTTCCATGGGAAAAGAGCATAAAATTTCCACTAAAGTTGGTCCAGTAGAAATGTTCCTATATATTTCTGTTATCTGTTAAATGGGTGCATAATGCAACGAGCGCTGTTGTGGCCAGGCAATGCATCAAGAATAAATACCCTTTGAAGTTTACTTTTCTTTGAGTAATATTAATTCGTATTACTGAACTGTATTGGGTTTTATGTACGTTAATTGCGATCGAAAATTCGTTTTATCGTTTCAACAGTTTTAATGATCTAAAAGTTTCCGATACTGTGAACGGTTTTGTTAAAATTTAATCTGGAGAAGCACACACACAGAAACCCCCTCCCTTGAGTGTCTGGCACACGCAACGCACTCTGTTATATTTGCCGAGAGTAAACTCGCCTTTGTGTGCTGTCATAAAATACAGAAGTGTGAAAGGAATCAAATGAGAGAATTGAAACGCTTGTTGAACAATGGCGGGTAGGAAATCGCATCACACTTCTCAACTGAGAAGGAGATTAAAGTGTTTGTACGAGAACCAATGTAACCAGTTTTAATAAGTACTTCTGTTTTTTATGAAACTAAGATTTATTTAATATCTTATTAAACGCTCTTAGCGCTGTAATCTGTACACAGTGTTTTCGATAATTCTTTCTAGTGTTATCACTTTATTAAACAGCCAAAGTCGAAAATCAGTTTGCAACATTATTATCCTGCCCTGTTTAATTGCAAAGAAATCTACACGTTTAGCCTATTACTAAAGTGGTGATAAATTGCAACATTCGACCTGGGGAAGAGCTCATATAATCAAAAGATCAAACAGCCAAAAGTTTATTCGAACAAATTATACTTAAATATTTTGGTTGAATGAACTTTTTGGTCATATGAACCATGTTTTTAACAGAGTGGTTCATATGATCAAAAAACAACGTTGTGTATTATGATGATCGTGTGTAATGGTTGTGTACGTAATTACACAACATAATAAAAACAACGTGTACTAATTCAGGAACATAAAAAATATATTAATGAAAGCGTGATCATTTATACTCGTGATTATTTTATAGTAAATGTAAAAACATATTATAATGTGAATATGCTATTTTATTGTCTTCAAACGTGTTCCATTAGAATTTAAGAATATCAAGAAATTCAAGAATATTTTTGTCCAATTCAAACATTTATACCTATTCTACATTTTTGTCCTTTTAGAGGATGAATTCGGGGGGGGGATACTGAATTACGTGTATCATAATTTGTGTTTTAGAATATTTTGTTTACTTTTAAGAAAAATTGATAAACAATATTTTTCTCCAAAGAAAACTCTTTTTTCCGATGATAACTCTTTTTCAATTTTTATTCATTTAGGGGATGCAATCAGAAAATTGTTGAAATATGTGTTTCGTAGCATATTTCTAGAATATACGATTAAAAAAATTATTTTTCAATACTAAATTGTATGCCCCTTTTTTATATTTTCTACACTTTTTCAATCGCTTTAGGGAGTGCGTTTTAGGAAATGGTGAACATATATTTCATTACTTTAAGAGTTACTATGTTACGTTTTAAGAAGGTCAGATGAAAAACATATTTTTTTCGATAAAAATTGTTGTACCTCAAGTTTACATATTTATGGGTTGAATATTGGAAAATAGTTTTTAATTGCGTTAAAATCAAATTTTTGCAAAATCCTTTTTTTAGTGCACGCCTATATGCTAACATAAATGTACCCAAAATTTCAAGTCGCTAAAATAGTTTTGGCTCTGCGTTGATTATGAATCAGTCAGTCAGGACTTCTTTTTTTATATATTAAGATAATTATAATTAAATAGAAAATTTAAGAGTTTCATTGTATTTCCCAAAATAATAACACCGAAACATTATGTGCTATATAGTGAGATTAGTATGTTATTTTTATAGATCGGAGAAAGTACGGATGGTCTATTTCTGTTAACCGTCTGTTCCGTCATCCCTAAAACGGTTCCGAGAGTGGCGATTATTCACTCTTTCTTCTTCTTTTCGTTTCACCCTCTTTGGGGTACGCTGAATCAATCATTTCTTGCGCGCTGTACTTTTCTTTGTTCCCAGTAACTCTTTATTCTTTCCGATCTTCTCTTCCTCTCCTCTTCCGAAATGACAGGTTTAGGTCTTATTTTGGTTTTATCTTGGAATCTTATTCTTTCGTCCTTGGTACTTATCTTAGCAGTTTGGTCAAGCAGTGAATTTTCTGTAATTTTTAAGTCTATTAGGTCTTTTTCAATTTCTTTAAACCAGTTCGGTTTTGTTTTACGATTATGGAAAAAATCAAACACATGTTTCGTCAATCTATTGGAGTTCATTCTAAGAAGATGGCCGTAAAAATTTATTCTCCTTTTTCTCATAGTATCTGACAGTTTTTCAATTTTCTTATAGAGAGCTTCATTTCTTATATAGACTACCTTATTATCTTGAAATTTTGTTCCTATAATTTTTCTTAAGATTTTCCTTTCCGTTATTTCAAGCTTTTCTATCTGGCCTATGCGATTCATGGTTAATGTTTCTCCTGCGTACAGTGTTTCCGACTTGATCACTGTTTTATAATTATTATCTTGAAATTTTGTTCCTATAATTTTTCTTAAGATTTTCCTTTCCGTTATTTCAAGCTTTTCTATCTGGCCTATGCGATTCATGGTTAATGTTTCTGCTGCGTACAGTGTTTCCGACTTGATCACTGTTTTATAATGTTTAATGTTTAATTTAATTCACTCTATTGCATATAAAAATAACAAGGTCAGTTTGTTTAAAATGTTTTTCTGGTATTAAAGTCAGAAAATCTTAATTAATCTATTTAAATAAGTAAGTACGCCATGTAACCGGGAAATACTGTTTAAATGAACCGTGGATAACGCAAGGTGCGCATAAAATATAAATTAGAAGAAAATTACGTTGAGTGGATATTTTTAAAAAGCTTTGCGTTTGATAAAAGTTTTGTCTCAGTGAAATGTAAGGATAACACGGAATTGCGTGCATGCATAATTCATCATCTTTCATCTGCACAACAAAAGGCGCTTACGTTGCTCAACTCTATTCGCTTTCTTTCGTTTTATTAAGTAGAAATGTGTTTAACCCAACTGTGTTCACTTACATCTAACGTATATCGTGCGCATGTAAACGAGAAAGTCGAAGGTTGCGCTAATCCGGACATGCGTATATCGCAATAGTTCGATAAAAAGAACGATTTAACGAATATAGATTTTGAAACAATTTAACTTATCACACACACTGTAAATGAGATTTCACGCGGGGCATCGTCAGAAGGGGATAATTTAAGAGAATCTTTATGTTCACCGCACTGACTCATCTACGAGTCTAAAAATAGCGGAAAGAGGCTCTGTTTCTTCCATTAACTTTGGTTTTTATAAAATTGTACTCCGAGATTGGTTCAAACGGCTGGACGTGTTAATTTTCATCACGTATGGTAAAACGTTTGAGGTTAGACACTGCAGCTCCTCGGTGGTCTAGGTAGCGTACTGGGCCTTCACCCGGAGGACCTGGGTTCGATTCCCGGCCAAGGCTTGGCATTTTCACGCTATAAATCGTCCCATCGTTATCATCGATGGTCGTTGTGTTATCATCCCATCGTCTGCATTAGCACAAGTGTGCACAATAGTCGGACGTTAAAAAAAAAACAAAGAAAAATATGCAAATTTTGAATAAAAAGCTATCAAGCCAATCCGGATAATTGAAGTTTTGTTAATTTTCAATTTAATTTATTCGAGTCCGATTGTTAAACGATCGGTATTTTTTTGATTATTAATGAAGGTAAATGGTTACGGCCATCTTCTTAGTATGAACTCCAATAGATTGACGAAACGGGTGTTTGATTTCTTCCATAATCGTAAAACAAAACCGAACTGGTTTAAAGAAATTGAAAAAGACCTAATAGAATTAAAAATTTCAGAAAATTCACTGCTTGACCAAACTGCTAAGATAAGTACCAAGGACGAAAGAATAAGATTCCAAGATAAAACCAAAATAAGACCTAAACCTATCATTTCGGAAGAGGAGAGGAAGAGAAGATCGGAAAGAATGAAGAGCTACTGGGAACAAAGAAAAGTACAGCGAGCAAGAAATGATTGATTCAGCGTACCCCAAAGAGGGTGAAACGAAAAGAAGAAGAAGGTAAATGGATATCTGGATGGTTATTATTGGAATAGTTAGTGAAACTGATTATTGTAAATACGGAAAATTAGTGATTCGAAAAGCTGTGTGTTGATATCCTGATAGCTGGCCGGATAATTGACAATTCGGATAATAGGAATCCGGTTATTTGGAGTTTTACCATAGGCCTTTTATATGTTTAGAATTATCATTTCCTTTCAAGTATTATAACTGTCAAGTATGAACTATTTTTTCTTTAATTTGTAATTCATTAAATAATGCAGTTCTGTTCTTAATATTAGCGTTGTAGTTTTTTTTTAATAAAACAGCTATTTCTGTTTAAATGTCGACAATGCTTCAGATACAAAATATCAAACGAAACGCCAATTTTGAACGTATAAACGTACAAGTTAAACGAAACGAAAATGTGTCGGTTCACAAATTGGGAATGTTGTTCAAAAGTCATCGATAAATATCAAATTTGTCCTTTTTTATTTCCCCTCCGCAAAAAAAAAACATATTTCACGTGTCGGTAACGTGGGGGATGTTTTGTAAGGGATGCATGTCTCAGTAAGGGAGTAATCTTTAACTTCGTTCTGGATTGATAAAACCCAATATGTCAGAGAAATGGAATTGAAACAGGAGAAGACTCGAGGAAAGGCTAATCCCTTGAGATGTGAACGTATAAAACAATATGGCCTAGTTTTGGCGAGCTCTGAATTGAAAAATTGAACATTTATTTTGTTGTAGCTTGAATTGTGAGTGGTTTTTTGATTGATTTCTAACTTTTAATATCGAGAAACGTTAAAATTATAGTTATAACATTTATTAGGTGTTATTTAAATTTTTAACGTATTGTCTAGTTATGTGTGTATGGAAAAGAGCATTATTTTTTTTTAAAAAATCATTGAAAAAAATTTACATTTTTTAAAAAATTTATAAATTTGATAAAACTTTTGACTGTAGATTGCACAGTTTTGTTACCATATGAAATCTATTCAGTCGTTTAGAAAGAGTAGCCATTTATGGACCATTTTTTAAATCTTTTATTTTATTTTATTATTATTATTATTTTTTTAACGTCCGACTATTGTGCACACTTTTTCCCCTATTGCAGACGATGGGATGATTTATAGCGTATGAAAATGCCAAGCCCTGGCCGGGAATCGAACCCGGGTTCTCGGGGTGAAAGCCCAGTACGCTATCCACTAGGCCACCGAAGCGGCTTTTAAATCTTTTATGTAAGACAATTATTTCATGATCTTAAACAGTTTTAATTACTGCATACTTAGCATTTTAAATGTCAATTACAATTTGGAAAAGTAAATAGTTAATTATTTAATAGATTTTAATAGATTTAATAGATTTATTTAATAGATTTTAATGCGGGTTATATTGGTGAAGTTAAATTTTCAGAAATTTGTGCGGTAAATAATTATGAATTTATAGTAGTCACATTTTGGTTTATTATTTTTAAAATATTTTTAATATTCAGTTTATTACCGTCATTTCGTGCGTGCGTGCGTGCGTCTTACAGTAGATTTGTGAGTCTCGTGGTTATAGTACACAATGTAAATCTTATATGAGGTGTGTTCAGAAAGTAACGAGAATTTTAATTTTATGAACAAAATATTTATTTATTCTTCTACATTAATGTTGTCGCTTTCAAAATAGTCCCCATTGGAGATTATGCACTTGTGCCAGCGCTTCTTCCAATCCTCGAAACAATTCTCAATCTCGATCTTTGAGATAGCCTTTAGTTTAGTAGTATTAAATGAAAAACAAGTAACATATGCAAACGTTACAAAATATCTCGGGATGACACTGGATGCAAAACTCCGCTGGAAAGAGCATGTAAAAAAGAAAAAATAAGAACTAAATCTCAAATTAAGTAAAATGTATTGGCTCATTGGAAGGAATTGCGAATTGTCAACTACTACTGTACAACAAGTGTTACGGCCAGTATGGACTTACGGTGCACCACTATGGGGCTGTGACATAATACAAGTCTTCCAGAGTAAAGTATTGAGAACGATTTTCAACGCCCCGTGGTATGTCAGTAATGACAACCTACATAAAGACCTAGGCATTGAACCTGTTGCAGAAATAATCAAGAAGCTCTCCGTTAAGCATTGTCGACGGTTAGAGCAGCATAAGGATAAGGGGATCGTACAATTGCTGTACCGGAGTGACAAGCTAACAAGAAGAAGGCTGAAAAGGACCAAGCCAGTAAACACATTGGGAACAGCTGTCGGGCTGCAACCCAGCAAACAGTGTAAATTACATATGAAGATAGATGGGGCATACCTCAGTTGTAATAATGTAGAAATAAAAAAAAACATTACACTTTCTTATTTTTTAAAAACTACATTTAAGACGGCTGATCAAATTTTTTAACTCATCCTAATGTAGAATTTTGTAATCGAGTAACTTACTCAAGTGCGTATCTCTTTAAATTTCAGTTGCATTCAAAAAGGGCGTTTTCAGATTTTTAACCTACTTGTATAGTTAAAAAAATCAGTTAATTTAAATACTTATTGTAATACATCTTAGTCGATAATAATTTTAATAAAATATGTGTATTATATACATAATTATATTAATACATAGTGGTTTCGATTTTAATTAATTCTAATAATTGTTCAAATAATTGGAATAGCGTTTTGAATTGTTTAGCAGTTTCGGATAATATTGCCAGTTTCTAGGAGTCTGTCCCGGGATAACCGGGTAACTCTTCACTGGGTTCCGGGGCATAGGGGAGTTGAGGGTAATGAGGAGGCAGACCGACTGGCTGGACTTGGATCTGCATCTGAGTTTATCGGACCTGAGCCGACTTTAGGGATTTCTCTATCGTTGGCCAGGTCCGCAATTAATGGGTGGATTACATGTCAACACCAGGTAAGATGTGACAACCTTCATGGGAATTCCCATAGTATACGTCTCTTAAACAAAGTTCCTTCTGGAGGAATCAAAGAGGCAGCAGATGCCCTGGGAAGAGCACAACTCAGGAGGATCATGGGGCTCATAACAAGGCACTGTGATCTGAGGGTGTACATGAACAGGGTATGGGTATACCACGGAGAAACCGTGTGTACATTGTGCAGGAAGGAGAAGGAAACTGTAGGTCACATAATTTATGATTGTGAGGCTCTTTATAGTAGGAGGCTAGGGGTTTTTGGTTTCCAAGACCCTAGGGATTTTCAGCAGAGTGAGCTAGTCAGTGGGTTGTTGGAACTTATTAGGGGCACCAATCTGCTGAACTAGGTATTTTTAGAGGTAAGTTGCACAATAGGTCAGTCGATCGCAGTGCCTGGGGTTGAACAAATCCCTTCCTCTAGAATATAATATAATAAACTAAGAGTCTAGTTTGCAGATGAACCGACTATCCTTCACTTTTTGCTGTACTTACACAACACAGATAGCGATAAATAAGCAATTCAGGTTTTTATTAAACGTATAAAATCCCGTATAAGTAGACCTACTCGGCGATTATATTTTTTTTTTCCCGGAGAAAGACGAAATAAACGAGATTCATGAATTAAATAGAAGTAATTTTATTAGAATATGAAAACCATATATCACAGTGCACAGTTTTAACTGCGCACTATCACATAATCAAATAATTTGGCAGTTAACTGTTCTCGCGTGATCGGCTGTATTTCACGGCGCAGCACGCAATCTCGGAATACGTACGAGTTCGATTATTCATAATCTTATTCGTACGAATCCATATTCCAAGCCATTATACGTTCTTTTATTGGGCAATTTTAGAAATGATACGAATTAAAATTTGGACGAACCGTCATTTATATTAATGCTTACTTGCGGCAGTAGTATGTTCTTTAAAATTTTATTAGCCTGTATCATGTTTTAAAGCGGTTTGTGATGGGAGTTGGCAGAACGCGTGATGCGGGGAACGTGTTTATATTGATATATAACAGTATATTTTGCGCGTCGCAAATTACCGTGTTTCCGCCCGGGATCGAACCGGGTACCTTGCGCGTATGAGGCGCGCATTATAACAACTGCTCAACGATGACGTTTGACCGAATTAAGTATACGAAATGAATCGTTAATTTAATTTTGGTAGTTATAATAAAAGATCAGTTGAATATACATCACACAGGGAATATACATCACCCAAGTCCTCAGAGACTTCAGTGAAATAGGACTGAAAATGGATGATGCAACAGACAAATGTAAAATAACACGCATTCTTAAGACGAATAAATTTAAAGTGGATAAACCGAAGAGACACAAGAAGGTAGTGATCACAGATGCCGTCAGGAAGCAACGATCTGATGGAATGATGGATTATTGGAGAAACAAATTACAGCCAAATGTTAGGAAGAACTGAAATTTAGACTGAAGTGGTCGTATGAGGCCAAAATAAAAAAAAGATCAGTTTTATATTAATTCGTAAAGATCATCTGATTTGATTGAACAGCTGATAGGCTACTATAAGTTTCAGGTTATGTTGTTAAAAACTAGCTATGTTAATTTGTCGTGTTTTCGAACAAATTATAGTAGTTAAAAAAAAAATGGAAAAGAAAATGGGATACATGATTTTTATGTTTTGGTTTAGTAACAGAAATTTTCCTTATCAGTGCAGATTGTGAGTCACTTTCTTTCAATCGGTTCTTTATAGATACATGTCACAGATAAGTTATACGAAATAGAATTTATTTTACTCGTGTTTTGTCGCTTTATGTAAAATAAGTATTCGTCACTCATAAATATATTCTCGATTGTACACAGAACTGAACAGAATCTAAAATTATATGTTTAAAAGCTAAAATCAATTTACCTTACGCCTAATTACGATTTGTCTTGTTGACGTGATGTAAGCGAATCTTCAAAAAATAACAAAATAATTTTATTACGTTTGACCTTACTGAAAATCTTGTACTTTATCATTATCAGCGTTAAGAATTTCAAATTTTCGAATTGAATTAAACATATTAAATTTATTTTCTCATTTTCAATGTATTTTGAAAATACTAATTATTCAGGTTTTAACGCTGATTACGATGTTGGAATCGGATTTTTATAGAACTCTAAAACATGTAGGATATCGGCGCCATTTTGAAACGGTTTAACGGATTTTGATGGTTAATGAACATCCAAGCAAAGCAAATTCGAAGTTTATAGCACGTGATTTCGGATCAGATATTTCGGAACAAATATCGATCATTACGTTTTCTTTAAGAGTTGAAATCACCGCCAAGATATATATATATATATATATATATATATATATATATATATATATATATATATATATATTTTTTTTTAACGTCTGACTTGGGCACACTTGGGCTAATTCAGACGATGGGATGATTTATAGCGTATGAAAATGCCAAGCCCTGGCCAGGAATCGAACCAGGGTCCTCGGGGTGAAAGCCTAGTACGCTATCAACTAGGCCACCGAGGAGGCCTATATATATATATATATATATATATATATATATATATATATATATATATATATATTCTTTTATATCGTAAATAGAAAAAATAAATATTTGTCTAAAGTAATAAATAACTTTTAATACGGATTGTAAATTTTAATGCAGGTAGAAATACACGTTTGTGTGTTTTTTATCTGTTATAGAGCGATACTAAGTTAAGAGAGAGACAAGGCAGCCATCTTGTTCCGCTCGCCGGTTTATCTCTGGGACGCAAGCAATGCGTGTGTTTGACAGGGGATACATCTTGGTACAAGGAGACTGTCAACAGAAAGAGGGGATCGAAATAAACTTTATCCTTTCTTTGCACTACAAACGTAAAAACCAGTTACCACCTTGAAAGAGAAATTATTTAAATAACTTACATTTCGTATTCACTTTAACGTGTATCATTATTTAGGGCTGGTTTAGATGTTGGATTTTGCGGGACGCGTGATGCGAGGAGTATGATTATATTGGTGTATAACTGTATGTTTTGTGCGTCGCAAGTCTCATATTAAAATAAAAATTACTGTTTCCTTACGGAGTTGAACCAGGGATCTCGCGCGAGTCACTTAGAAGACTTTTAACCGATTTAAGTATATGTAAAGAATCGTTAATTTAATTTTGGTAGTTATAATAATTCGTAAACATCAGCTGATTTCATTGTTAAGCGGATAAACTATAAGTTTCAGTTATTTTTTTAAAAATCGGTTATGTTAATTTGTCGTGTTTTCGAACAAATTATCGTAATTAAAACAAAAAAGGAAGAGAAAACATGATACACGATTTTTTATTTTTAGTTTATCAACAGACATTTTAATTTGTTTTATCTGTAAATTATTAAACACCACCATTTCGTTTTACTTACTTATTGTACAATGTAGGAAGGATGTATCGATCGTGAACTTTTAAGGAATACATTTTTTCCGAAATTCTTAGCGTAACACACGCAGACGCAAGCATGCACGCGCACACATTCCTCAAAAATTGAACTGAAGGTCAGGATCGTTGCTCATTTAAATATTACAGACCTGGATGTTACCAAGATGACCATTCCATTAGCTAATTTTCAAATACAAATTCGCTAAAACCTGTAAATATAGACATTTATCAAAACCCATCGTTAGGGTTTTTTTAAAAAAATTCGATACGCAATCAAATAAATTGGTACAGTAATTGGGACTGTCGGCAGAAGCGCTAGCTTCTTAATATATATATGGAGAGAGAGTGAGTATATGTATATATATATATATATGTATATATATATATATATATATATATATATACATATATGTGGAGAGAGAGAGAGAGAGAGAATATAGAAAATATAAATATAAGATATTTAACGTCTCGAGAATATACGAAAAATAAAATCAAACGCACTTGTTATTACTGAATACAACCGTATACCATTGAACTGTTTCTGCTGTATACATTGAATGTTGTATACACAATGTACACAACATCATTACACGCGCGCGCAACGAGAACTTGAGAAGAAGAAACGTGGAGAGAAAGAGAGAGAGAGAGAAAAGAAAGAGATAGAGAGAAGTATGCACGTTGTATGTACATACAGGCACAAAACATACATACGCGCGCGACCAACTCCGTCGTAACCGGCAGATAAAAGAAAGTAGAAGAGCTGAGAACTGGAGGGGGTCTGTGTAATACTACCCCTACTTGCGTTACTTACGCTTCGTAAGCCTACTAGATGAAACCGAATCCCTACATGGTGGAAAATACAAAGTGCACAACGCGGTATAAGACGGTAACACTTCAAAACTTATTTCATTTAAAATTTAGTACGTCCTACAGTGAGTTGTGTTTAATATTGTTATATAAATTAACTGTATTAATGAGACAGTCTAGTTAACTGATTTCGGTAAATTGGGCTGCAATTCAGTTTTCCCGGTCGTTAGCTCCGATACGGATTGTTTTGAATATTGTAATGTTTGTGTATTGTTTTTAAACGTTTGTTTTTTTATTAAAAACAAATTAGCAAAAAAATTTCTAAACAAACTAATTTGCGCCGTAATCTTGTGCGCATCATTAAAAAAAATGTTTTTATAAGAAATAATAATTCACTTTTATTCGTAAAACGAACTTGTTTGCCGACAGAATTATTACAAAAGAATTCAGAACAAGGTCCAAAAATAGGTCAACCTTTGTGAACTTTGCTGAACTGGGTTTCTTTCTGACAAAGACTCTTATTTCAAATTACTTAGACAAAAGTATTCGGGTTTATCTTTAAAAGTCAATTAATTTTCAGACAAAAATGGCATTTGACTTTTTCAGTGGATCAGTGAATTGTCAAAGGATGACGTTGACAGTTTATCAAAACTAGCCAAATGTGATCGTTAAGCGATACTTTGCTGGCAACTGAATTAAATGTCTTATAACAATCAATTAATTTTATTAATTAATACTATATATATTTACTTTTTCACTATATACAAATTTGATAGGTTGTCAGTTTTAATTTGATGTATGCAACAATTTAACAAATTTATAATGTGTTTAGATTTTGACACTATCTTGTGTACGGTGATTAAAATGCACGCTTATAAAATCAAAAGTTTAAATGTCGAGAATTAAAATCTGAACTACTGCGTCGATTGTAGTGCAATTTTTCATTCGTGCGCTTTAGATACTCGATCAGGTTTTTAGCGAAATTCAATTGGGAAATGAGCCATTTATGGGACATTGAAATGAGCACCTAACCTAACCTTTATATCATTTTTTGTAGGAGTTGTTAAAATTTATATATATATATATATATATATATATAAAAGCAAGATGCTCGGTTAGAAGGTCCCAGAGAATGAAATCCCAAAGAGAGCAGGGGTAAAATGGACAGAGGAGCGGAAGAGGATCCATGGGGACAGGATGAGGGAGGCGTGGAGGATTAGAAGGAACAAGACATGAGTCGGAGTGCTTTGCGTGATCCAACAGGGTCTATGCAAATAATAATAATAATAATAATAATATATATATATATATATATATATATATATATATATATATAGTAGGAGTTGTTAAAATTTATATATATATATATATATATATATATATATATATATATATAGTAGGAGTTGTTAAAATTTATATATATATATATATATATTGTTATTTTAAGACGAAAAGCACATTAAGGCTATTATCGCCTCCCTAAATGTAAGTGTGAGTGTAAGGTGTTCAAGTCGTAAGTGTAGTGTTGTAAGTGTGTGTGTTAGACTCGGGTACCGCGAGGGACGTCTAAACCCTCTAATAGGTGCAGCTAGTTTGCACCTCCTGCGGGGTAAAATTTATATATATAGGGTATATATATGCATTACCACAGTCACTAGCCGCCTCGGTGGCCTAGTTGATAGAGTACTAGGCTTTCACCCCGAGGACCCGGGTTCGATTCCCGGCTAGGGATTGGCATTTTAATACGCTATAAATCATCCCATCTTCTGCATTAGCCCGTGTGCACAATAGTCGGACGTTAAAAAAATAAATAAATAAAACAAAAAAAAACCACAGTCGCTTTTGCAATTTTAATCCGATCTGATTCAAACGTAACACAAACATCGATTTCGGTAACAGGTCGGACAAGTTCGTTAACCAGTAAAATTCCTTTAACAGATTTCGGTTCTTTAATAACTTTTCTTAGTTTTATATCCGATTTCACCGTCGCAATGAGCGCTAAAAACTGCATAAATTAGCGTTTTGAATTATGAATATCTGTTGAAATTAATAAATTTAATACGACGGTGGTCGGGGTTCACTTTTTTGTTTTCAGTGCAATTTGAAACCGTAAAATATGCAGATTTTAGTGCTTAAAAAAGAGGGAAAGATGCGGAAATTACTTTTAGAAAATCGCTTTTTATCACGTCAGCGAGACAGCTGCGTGTCAACACTATTATTTGAAATTTCTTTAAAATCGATGTAATAGTTGCGTGAATACCCTAATGCATTAATTATTTTTGGATAGCCTGACGGAAGTGTACAGGGCCCTCGTTGGTATACCAAAATATTATACTATAAATCTATATTCACGTATCACTGGATTATAAATTTATTGTTCTACTTAACATAACCTCAGTATTTATCGTTCTTATTAGCGAAGCATGTTGTACAAGATTCGTACATTTTCTTTGTTAAGGTACTGGAGCGAAGCACGGGGGTCCAGCTATTTTATTTTGCAATGACCTCTTATGTGATAGAAAAAAAACTATGTTCTTTTAATTATTGAAGTTTTGAAATACGTTTTCCAAAGAAGTAATACTTGTATAATAAGTTTGTGAATGTGTAATCACGTGATGCAGTAGAAAATTGTTGTGTTTTTTTTTTAAATCATCACTGTCAAACCTGGTGGGTCTGTAGTAAATGAATTAGTATGTGAGTTAATGATGTTTGTTTTATTAATGACAAATACACGTATACTAGTAGCTCAAAGAACAACAGACCTGGCAGTATATTCTTAATTGCTTGGCCACCGCTCCGCAACGGCGCTCGTTAACTTTTCCGCCAATTTAACCCTTAACCGTAATATTTATGAAAAAAAAGTTACTGCACCAACTTTATTGGAAATTTAACGTCCTTTTTCCCTGTAGCGGTCAAAATTATTACAGGTCTTGCCTTTCAGCCAGTATTATAGGTAATTATTAGCAACTACACTCAAGTTTAAATCAGAGACGGCCATATTGAAACGGAATTGAATGGAAAAAATCTTACACACGTCGTTCGTGATTTGTACTCAGTAATTTCGTACGAAATTTCAAAACAATCGGTCAATGCGTTTGGCCAAAATTCCGTAACAAAAAAAAAAAAAAAAATGTAGAACGGTCGAGTTAAAGCCCTTCGTTCGGGTTACGTTATGCATTTTGTTCGTAGAAAAATGGTAATTTTCGACAACTGAACAATAATGGGCACCGTAATAACTGTTTTTAGTTTTCTTAATAAAATTATTTTTTACTAAAACGCATTACAGTATTAAAGAATAACGCGTAAAGTTTTTCATAGTAAATCCATTGCAGAACAATTTTAACCGAAATGAAATTATAATATAAAAACAATAAAGATTTTTTAACGTATTGCATTATTGAAGTTTGGAATTAAAAATTAATTCACGAACTGTCTGAATGCGCGCGATTGCAAATTAAATTACTTTATTGTTGCAAGCACAATACTTTCATTGCATTGAAATGTTTGTTTATCGTCATCGCCTATTGTCCTGTTATTGCAAGTTTAAAAGCTATATTGCAGTTGCTTTTCATTATATTTCAGAATACACTGCGCTCTAATAAAAAAATATTAAATAAATGAAAAATAAAACTTGTACTCTAAGTTAGTAGTGAAAATGTTTGTACCAAATTTCTATTTGAAATATGGGGGCAGGACTTTAGATCACTTTTTGAGGAAGTGTGTGTATATATATATATATATATATATGTGTGTGTGTGTGTGTGTGTGTGTGTGTGTGTGTGTGTGTGTGTGTGTGTGTGTGTGTGTGTGTGTGTGTGTGTGTGTGTGTGTGTGTGTGTGTGTGTGTGTGTGTGTGTGTGTGTGTGTGTGTGTGTGTGTGTGTGTGTGTGTGTGTGTGTGTGTGTGTGTGTGTGTGTGTGTGTGTGTGTGTGTGTGTGTGTGTGTGTGTGTGTGTGTGTGTGTGTGTGTGTGTGTGTGTGTGTGTGTGTGTGTGTGTGTGTGTGTGTGTGTGTGTGTGTGTGTGTGTGTGTGTGTGTGTGTGTGTGTGTGTGTGTGTGTGTGTGTGTGTGTGTGTGTGTGTGTGTGTGTGTGTGTGTAATGAGAAGCGTCTTATATATACATATATATATATATATATATATAAAGTTATCAGGGAATGGGAGAACGAAATAAAAATTGAAGGGCACTGGATACAATTTTGGAACGAATTTTGCTGTCACGCGTTTCATACACAAAACATTGGAAACAATGTCATGACATGATCCAATCGATATGCCAACATCATCAGCGACCTCTCTAATTGTGATTCGGCGATTGTTCATAACCATTTCTTTCATTTTTTCCACGTTTTCATCGGTTGTTGATGTGCTGGGGCGTCCAGGACGTTCGTCATCTTCAACGTCTTCACGGCTTTCTTGGAAACGCTTATACCACTCGTAAACTCTTGCTTTACTCATAGCAGACTCACCATAGGCCTTTGTTAACATTTCACACACTTTGTAGCACAAAATTTTATACAAATTCTTTGATCCATTTCTTTAAACAAACGAAAATCGCCGAGCTCATAAAAACACGTTTAACCTTAGTGGCTGTCGCAGACAAAGTCAACAATGGAAACAGCTGAAAGTTTTCTCGTACTTCAAGGGCATGTATACCAACATAATAAAAAAAATGTTTGACAATCGGACTCTCTAAGCCCGCAAAATTTAAAAATTCTCTTTACTTTCTGAATCCGCCTCGTACGTTTATATGTTGTGACACTCGCGCGTTTTCAATTTTCGTCCGTTTTGTTGCGAATTGGACAAAAACGTCGACTTCGCTAGTAGCTTGGCCATTAACAGTTGGTTCGTTACACAGAAAAATGAATTTAACAATTCCGAAACAGCAACCATTTCAGTTCAGAAAAAATCACGATTTCTTTGTCTTAGACGTATTAAGTCTGATATTCCCATCGTAATCAGCGTTGAAAATTGGATGATTTTAAAAATCCGTGGAATTTAAGAAATTATAATTTTGCGATCGGTCAGGATTCATGTTCGTGTATCCAGTTTAATTTAACGTTTTAAAAATAAGGCAAAAACTTTAAACACTTATGTAGTTTTATGCGGTCTTAAGAAAAGGTAACTTGAAGATGTATTTACTAAAATTATCAGTCGGAATGCTGACCTAACCTCAATACCCTTTTATGTACAACGGCAATCAACTTATTGCGCCACTAATACAACAAATTGAAGTGAGTTGTGATTCCATTATTGAAATTGGAACTAATCTCGACACTACTACAATATGCATTGATTTCTGTTCTCTAGAAACGAACTGTTTACCGACTGCCACAGGCTGTGGAGGCACAAAGGCCGACCCGGTTACCTTTTGGTGCTCGTTTATAAATCCATTAAATGATTACAGAATATTTCAGTCCTTTTAATAGTCACATAGCGAGAGGAAAGTAAAATGTTCGTCATGCGTTGTGGTAGTGAAGTGCTTGCCGGAAACAAGTGTATGTACCTGAGTATATGGCGTAACAATATTGTAATCAGTGTTATAATACAATTGCACTTAAAAATTACATTGCTAATACGAAAATGTTTCAAGCCGTGTTATGGTTAGGCTTAATTAGGTTCGTAATTTGAATAACTTTAAAATGTAATAGGCAGTGTGCTAATTACTATTGTTGGTTGTTTTCAAGTTTGGAATGTAACCTGATGTTGTTTTTTAGGTTTCGAATGTAAGCTGATTGTTATTTTTAAGGTTTGGAATGTAAGGTGATGGTTATTTTTAAGGTTCCGAATGTAAGCTGATGGTTATTTTTAAGGTTCCGAATGTAAGCTGATGGTTGTTTTTAAGGTTCCGAATGTAAGCTTATGGTTGTTTTTAAGGTTTGGAATGTAACCTGATGTTTTTTAGGTTTCGAATGTAAGATTATGGTTGTTTTTAAGATTTGGAATGTAAGGTGATTGTTGTTTTTAAGGTTAGGAATGTAAGTTGACGGTTGTTTCAAGGTTTTGAATGTAAGCTGATGGTTGTTTTTAAGATTTGGAATGTAAGGTGATGGTTGTTTTTAAGGTTCGGAATGTAATTTGACGGTTGTTTCAAGGTTTTGAATGTAAGCTGATGATTGTTTTTAAGATTTGGAATGTAAGGTGATGGTTGTTTTTAAGGTTCGGAATGTAAGTTGACGGTTGTTTTAAGGTTTTGAATGTAAGCTGATGGTTGTTTTTAAGGTTTTGAATGTAAGCTGGTGGTAGTTTTTAAGATTTGAAATGTAAGGTGAGGGTTGTTTTTAAGGTTTGGAATGTAAGCTGATGGTTGCTTTTAAGGTTTGGGAGATAAGCTAATGGTTGTTTTTATAGTTTGGAATGTAAGCTGGTGGTTGTTTTTAGATTCGGTGTGAGTGTGTGTGTGTGTGTGTGTGCGTGCGCGCGCGCGCTTGTATGTGTGTTTTCGTATCCCTCAAACTGTTGTCCTAGATAACCCTGTTTTTCAACTGTTCCCAGATAACGGTTATTCTATACCTTAAAAACAAAAATTTTAAACATTTTATAATTAATTTTCAAAATCTGTTCGCACGTGAGTTGTTGCTGCTGTCAGTGAGCGTACTGAAACGTTTCACGTACAAAGTAACAATAATTGGATTTAGAGTTTAGCGAGAAAAAACTCAATTTTGTTTTGCGCGCAAATAATGAAATCCTTGATCCCGGACTTAAGCTCGGGATTATGTGCTATCTGTCTGGTACATACATCTTTTCATTTCATGTTTCAGTGGAGCTCCACCTTCCTAGTATCATCCAGCCGAGCGGAATGTGGCTTGTGTGAAATTAATTGCTTCTCTTCGGAACGTTTCTGGCTACTTATGTTTATAAACTGAAATTTAAATAACGTGAAATGCATTCGGCATCTGTTAATTTACATACTAATTAACTTTAGTGTGTACAAGTGTTTTTGAATTTCGCTGAGCCATCTCGGTGGCCTAGTTGTTAGCGTACTAGGCTTTCACCCCGAGGACCCGTATTCGATTCCCGGCCAGGGCTTGGCATTTTCATACGCTGTAAATCATCCATTGTCTGAATTAGTCCAAGCGTGCACAATAGTCGGATGTGATACACCAAAGAAAAAAAAATCAAATTTCCGTTCCCGTAACAATAATCAAATATTCGCGTAAAGCTCTGTCTCACTGACGTGATCGAAGCGATTTTCTGAAAAGTAACAGTTTTTTTTATTTATTTTTATTAAGGACTTCAACTAAGGACAGTTTTTTTTATCTAGTAGTTATAATTTTAAAAATATCACTGTGTGCCAGATGTTCATTGCACTGAATGGCTCTGGTTGTCAGCTACAGCCTCAGCTTGATATGCTATCGCTGCACCAAGTCCATGGTGCTAGTAAGGGTTTGAAGTCGTTTTTCGTGATTCGTTGCTACTGCCTTTATTTCAGCAATAATCGTGTTCACCTTAAGGTCTCCGTGAATATTTTCTTTGCGCATGTACCAAGGCGCATTTACTATTATCCGAAGTATTTTGTTTTGAATAATTTGAATTTTCTTTATGTCACTTCTCTTGGCACATCCTCAATTTTGCATCCCGAAGCTCCGCACCGGCTTAAGAACTTGATTGTACAAAAGTGACTTATTACTTATACTTAATCGTGCATTATGTCTAAATAGCCAGTACATATTCTTTATCCTTTGTTTCCTTCGTAATGTGTGACTTCCAGTTCAGCTATGAATGTAAATTCATTCGCAAATATCTCATTTCTGTACGGAATAATTTTACCTCTTTATTTTACCACTTATGTCTCTTTTTTAAGTAAAATAAGTAAAATTAGTATGATTTGACTTAAACTCTTTAGGTTTTATATGCTACGTTTTTGTCAACACATTAACTTGCGCGCGCGATTTTAACAATGTCGAATTTACATGTTTGTTAATAAATTATTTTTTGTTTTTTCTTCTTAATCTTCTTCTTCATTTTTTTCTTTTTTTCTCCTTATTCTTCCTCTTTTTTTCATCTTTTTCTTCTTCATCATCATGGTCTTTATCTCCTTTTTCTGCTTCGTCTTTCTTTTCATCTATATCCTGTTCTTGTTCTTCATCATGCATCATAGCCTGTATTTTTTTTTTTTTTTAACGTCCGACTATTGTGCATACTTGGGCTAATGCAGACGATGGGATGATTTCTAGCGTATGAAAATGCCAAGCCCTAGCCGGGAATCGAACCCAGGTCCTCGGGGTGAAAGTACGCTATCCACTAGGCCACCGAGGCGGCTTCCAACAGCTGGTATAGAAGTATCGTCCGCAAATGTAGCCACTGTGGTTCCTCATCCAGTGGCAGATCACATGTACAGTAATGGCCCCGGTACGCTTCCCTGTGGCACCCCAGCGCTGATCCCGGAAGTCCAAATATTCACATCCATTTTTCTCGCGGAACATTCATTCTATAAGATGGAATCTTAGAAGTTATATCTTTCACGGTATTGTTTAGAAAGGTGTTTTCCAATTTGTACATCAAGCCGTTATGCCTTGTCAAGACGCTCGAACAGACTTTCCTTTGATAACTATATTCTATAATCTGAGTAATTTTGTTCACCTGATCAAGCGTCGAATGTTTGCTTCTAAATACAAGTTGATAATACAAAATTGTCAAGTAACAATATTAGAATAACCAGTTCAGAACTTTTTTGAAAATCTAATTTCACCATCGTAATCGACGTATCTGCAAATATTAATACGAGGGTTGATCAAATATAAACGAGACTGACTTTCTAAAAACTTTTCCGTTGGACATTGAACTCTAAAGGGTGGGGTTTCAGGTAGCCTGGGAGGTTTGGGACGGGCGTAGACGGGCAACATTTCCGTTCGGACCCTTCAGTATAAAACTATACAATGAGTGAGAGTGAAGTGCACGTTTCCGTGGAGCAGAGAATTATTATTAAGTTTTTGACCAAGGAGGGGGTTAATCCGACTGAAATCTTTCGTAGATTGACGGCTCAATACGGAGACAGGACCCTGTCAAGAGCTCGCTTTTTTGCTTGGCACAAGTAATTCGCCGAAGGACGGGAAGCAGTAGAAAACCTCAGCCATGATCGTCGCCCGACCACTTCCGTCACGGACGAAAACATTGATGCTGTTGGGAAGCTCCTGGACGAAGACAGACGTATATCGCTGCGATTTATTGCAGATGAACTCCAGTTGAGCTATGGTAGCGTTCAAAAAATCGTTACATCAAACCTGGAACTCAGCAAAGTATCTGCAAGGTGGGTTCCACGAATTTTGACCGACGTTCACAAACGGAATCGTTTGGAGATTTGCCAGCGACTATTGACCAAATTTGAACGAGATGGTGAGGCATTATTAAACCGGATTGTAACCTGTGACGAAACATGGGTTCACCATTACACTCCCGAGTCGAAACAGGCAAGTATGGAGTGGCGGAAGAGGGGAGAGAGGGCGCCTCTGAAGGCCAAATCACGATCGTCGGCCGGGAATGTAATGGCCACTGTATTTTTCGACAATCAAGGCGCCTTTCACGTCGATTTCCTCCATCAACGACGCACAATAAATGCACAATATTATTGCGATGTTTTAGAGGCCGCAAAACAGTCTTTTCGTAGGAAAAGGAAATCTAAACCGGCGAGAAACGTCATTCTTCTTCACGATAATGCCCGACCACATTCGGCGAACGCTACGAGGCTTAAACTCGATCAAATTGGCTGGGAACCAATGGAACATCCCCCATACAGTCCAGACTTATCACCCTGCGACTATCACCTGTTTGGGCCACTCAAATAGGCGCTTGGAGGCCAGCGTTTCGAAGACGATTCTGCGGTGGAGACCTTCGTGCTCCAATGGCTCAATGAACGCCCGAGAACTTTTTACGAAGATGGAATTAAAAAACTTCCAATCCGGTGGGAAAAATGTGTTAGTCGTGCGGGAGACTATGTAGAAAAATAAGTTGTATCAAGAATAATTTTGTAAGTAAGCAATAAATTTTTTAAAAAATCAGTCTCGTTTATATTTGATCAACCCTCGTATTTTAAAGTTTTGAATGGAACGTTCTCATTTTACAATTTTAAAACCACTTGTATCAGTGAACAAAATAATAACTGTATCGGATTCAATGAAAAATAATGTAACAGTTATAATTGAAAACAGTTACTTTTCGAAGACCCGGTAGCATGCACAAGAAATGCGGTATCTGCAATGTGCAATATATATATATATATATATATATATATATATATATATATATGTGGAGCGATAAACTTCTTCAGAAGCTACACGAACGATCATATTTTATATTTGATCAGAAAATACATCAAGTCTGACTGGCGCATATTGCATAAACGACGTGCTTGTATCCAGTTGATGAATGTAACTTTATATTCTTAAAATCACACTACGTGTATAACGTGATTTGCGAGTTAAACTGTTAACTCTTTCTTTACAATTTCCCGGACTTAAATAATTAATAATTTAAAATTGTTATTTCATTATTCAAATGTTTCTAAAAAAAATATAACTAAAAAGATCCAACCGGTCTGGTTCTATTTCGATCGGATTAGCTGGATCCGAATTCGGTAATTTGTAGTTAGATCGAACTGGATTGAACCATTTCGAACCGGTTTAAACCAGATAGAATCGGATCTAACTGGGTCAAACCGGATTGAAAAGGTCCAATCGGATCCATCCGGGCCTGTATAGTCATAACCGGTTCGAACCAAATTTAACTGGTTTTAACCAAAATTTAGAAAAAGACTAAGGACGTTTTTATACACTGCATGTTTAGTACAGGTTTTAAAACAATTATATAAGCCTGAAAGTGTGTGTGTGTGTGTGTGTGTGTGTGTGTGTGTGTGTGTGTGTGTGTGTGTGTGTGTGTGTGTGTGTGTGTGTGTGTGTGTGTGTGTGTGTGTGTGTGTGTGTGTGTGTTTTTTATTATTTATTTTATTACAGTTGAAACTGAACATTAGTCCATCTATCAATATATCTATGAAATGAAAGCGTTAGTTGGTTGCACATCCTATGACGCACTCCAAAATCCAAAAATCACTTGATCTTGTGACAGTTGTATCAATCTTGTCTTGGTACAAATCAATCGGTTTTATCCTGTCCAACAGCCGAACTTGAACCGAATTGTCGAGAACTTGTAGCATCTCGATATTATGTTGCTTATGCAGTCTTTCTTCATGCTTCCTACCAAATCGCCGAACCTCTTCATGAACTGTAGCAATTTGTAAATCCTTATGAAGATCATCATTGCGTATGTACCATGGGGCATTAACAATGCCTCTCAGTACTTTATTTTGAAACGTTTGAATAATTTTAATATTGCTTCTTTTCGTGCAGCCCCAAAGCTGCACACCATATGTCCAGATGGGTTTTAGGACTTGTTTATAAAGTAATAGTTTATTGTGCACTGACAACTCAGAATGTCGCCCAAGAAGCCAATGCATTTTCCTTAGTTTCAGATTCAGTTTATTACGTTTCTTTTTGACATGTACCTTCCAGCGAAGTGTTGCGTCCAGTGTCATGCCCAAGTATTTTGCATTATTATCTTGTGGGATCACTTGTTGATTGACAACCACGGGAAGATAATTGAATTTTCTGTTAGTAAAAGTAACTTGAACAGATTTCGTCTCATTCAGCTTTATTCGCCATTTTTTAGTCCAGTCAGAAATTCCATTGACAGCTATCTGCAGTGTGTGTGTGTGTGTGTGTGTGTGTGTGTGTGTGTGTGTGTGTGTGTGTGTGTGTGTGTGTGTGTGTGTGTGCGTGTGTGCGTGTGTGCGCGCGCGCGTGTGCGTGCCGGATGGAAATGTTTATCTTTTGAGATAATGGCATCGAATTTCACATGAAGGTAGTTTAGAGTCCAAGTGAAAAAGCAGGATGGCGGACCACATCATTCCCACCCGATCCCACCTAACTCACAGATAGTCTGGAATAACATGTGCAAGGAATAGGGGTAATGGACTTTGAAACTAGACTGAGTAAATTTTATTGAAATATAATAAAATTATTGGTGAGTATCGGGGCACATGTTACGATACCAAGCCCTGTTCCCGCTTACATAACAGATGAAATTAATTATTTTCCCATGTCAGTGATTTGTTATTATAAAACTCTTATATATAAATAACTGTTTTTGTTTACACAATACGTTTAGGTTTACACCGTAATTTGTTACAAGTTCGGCTAAGTTGAAACTTTTGCAGCCGCAGTTATTTTTGTAAAAGATAAACGTTCAATCAACTGCAAACCGCCCCGACGCGTAACCAATGAACTAAAACCTCTGCAAAGGCTTTTATTGTAAAATTTTCCTTTTGACTGGAGTTTTCTTTGATGCCACCGTTAATTTCCAACAAACCGTTGTTCTTTCGGTTCAGAACTTTTCAGAAGTAATGTAATATAAAAATAAAAAGCATTTGAAAAATAAGTCTGGAATGTGAAATCGTAATTAAGTGTTTTTTTTTAAGTTTTGTGTTTGTTTCGAAAAAAATTTATTGTAGGTGAAAGAACAATACATTCATTCTTTTTTTTTTTTTTTTTTTTTTTTTAACGTCCGACTATTGTGCACACTTGGGCTAATGCAGACGATGGGATAATTTATAGCGTATGAAAATGCCAAGCCCTGGCCGGAAATCGAACCCGGGGTGCAAGCTTAGTACGCTATCAACTAGGCCACCGAGGCGGCAATTAAGCGTATTGTATAATGCTTTGTTTTACACTCTTAAGATAGGATTTTTTAAAAGAACACATTTTGTAATTTTGTGATTTTTGATGAATCATCGGACTTATATTTGGATCCGTAAAATTGGGTTTAACTTTAGTGATTTGTTTTTGTCTATCGGAAATGAAAATGATATAAAACAGTGGTCGAGGTTATCGATTTTACTTTATACTTTTAAATTTTGTACTGTTGTTAGAGATATGAATCGTAGCTAGAGTTGTGAATCATGGCTAGATATAAGAGTGATAGCTACAGTTACGAATTATGGATAGAGTTATGAATTATGCCTGGAATTAGGAATCTTAGCTAGAGTTATTAATCATAGTTAGACTTATGAATCATGGCTGCAGTTATGAACGATGGCTAGAGTTATGAATTATGGCTGGAGTTATGAAATATAACTACAGTTAAGAATTGTGGCTAGAGTTATAAATAAAAGCTAGAGTTATGAATCATATCTAGAGTTGTGAATCATATCTAGTTATGAATCATAGTTAGAGTTATAAATCATGGCTAGTGTTATGAATGATAACTAGAATTGTGAACCACGGCTAGTTATGAATAATAGAGTTGTGAATCATGGTTAGAGTTATAAATAATATCTAGAGTTATGAATCATAGCTAATTTTATGAGTGATTAGCTAGATTTATGTATCATGGCCAGAGTTATGATTAATAGCTAGAGTTATGAATCATAGCTAGAGTTGTGAATCATGGCTAGATTTGCGGATAATAGGTAGATTTATGAATCGTGGCTAGAATTATGAATCATGGCTAGAATTATGAATCATAGCTAGAGTTATGAATCATGGGTAGAGTTATGAATGATAACTAGAATTGTGAACCATGGCTAGTTATGAATAATATAGTTGTGAATCATGGTTAGAGTTATAAATAATATCTAGAGTTATGAATAATAGCTAGAGTTATGAATGATAGCTAGAGTTGTGGATAATGGCTAGAGTTATGAATAATAGCTAGAGTTATGAATGATAGCTAGAGTTGTGGATCATGGCTAGAGTTATGAATAATATGTAGAGTTATTAATCATGGCTAGAGTTATGAATGATAACTAGAATTGTGAACCATGGCTATTTATGAATAATAGAGTTGTGAATCATGGCTAGATTTATAAATAATATCTAGAGTTATGAATCATAGTTAAAGTTATGAGTGATTAGCTAGAATTATGTATAAAGGCTAGAGTTATGATTAATTGTTAGAGTTATGAATGATAGCTAGAGTTGTGAATTATGGCTAGAGTTATGAATAATAGGTAGAGTTATGAATCATAGCTAGAGTTGTGAATCATGGCTATAGTTATGAATCATAGTTAGAGGTATGAATCATGGCTAGCGTCATTAATTGTGACTAGAATTATGAATCATGGCTAGATACATGAATGGTGACTAGAGATATGAGTTATAGCTAGAGTTACGAATTATAGTTACAGTTATGAATGATGGCTAGAGATATGAAACGTGTCTAGAGTTATGAATCATGGCTATAGTTATGAATGACCAGGACTGTGAAAACTTACAGAATGCCTTTCGAATTGGTTTTGAGAAACGAGCTCAATTTTAAGTTTTTTGTTTTGTTGTTAAAAATTAATTTAATATAAGAACCATTTTGTGTTATCGTTACTTTTTATAAATTCTTTTCAGTCACATCGGCGAGATATGTCCACCTGCTTGCCTTGATTATCTCTTGCTTACTTTGCGCAGTGGTAAACTGAAATTATATAATATGCTATACTGTATACTGTATACTGTACAGACCGTCAACTTTTCAATCATACATAAGATGGGCTTACACAACAAAGCAGGCGAGGACGAGAGTTTAATCAATATTGCTGAGCTTAGAGTTAATTTATAACCGCAAGCAACTACTCTTAATAAGTACTGGCCGGGGAATGTAAGGGGTAAGGGGTGAGGGGCGGCGGACTAAATTGAAATTTGAATTGGACTTTCGACAACAGCTATGCCGGCAAATTGAATGAGAATAAATAACACAGCACTCAGTGTTTGCAACTGTTAACAGTTAATTATTAGGGATTAAAAAATTAAGACACAAAGCTATTAACGTTAGATAAACGGTTTTTGTAAAAAATATATTTTCTGATTCTAAAATACACTATCTATCTATCTATATATACGAGTACAGTGTGTCCCGCGAAGGGGTTTAATCATTTGATCCTCCATTATTTTCTCATTCCTCCATTGATCATTTTGAAACAGTAGATACTCTTTAAAGAAGGCACCAGAAATAGTATGTGAGAATTGCATCTGGCTGATCTTCTTAAAAAAAAATGGCGGCCGAAATAAAGTTTAAATAAAGTATATGACTAATTTTATTTTTTCAAACAAAATTTAATTTTTTATCATTATTTTTTTAAGAATTTAATTAGATAAAAACTAATAAAAGAAAAACTAAACAGCAATGAACATTTCATAAATCACGTCTGTCCAAACTGTAAAGCATCCACAGCTACACACTGATATCCACAGCTACACACTGATAACAACGCCCATTTAATACTGCGGTACAGTGAGATTTTTAAGAGGGACAGAATTTATTTATTTTGGCCGCCATTTTTTTTTATACAAACAGCCGGATGCGGTTCTCACATTCTATTTTTGGTACCTTCTTTTAAAAAGTGTGTATGGTTTCAGAATGATCAATAGAGGAATGAGAAAATAATGGAGGATCAAGTGCGTAAACCTCTTCGTGGAACACACTGTAAATTTTTTGTTTTTCGTACAGTTTTATTGTAAATATACTATTACAGATATAAATATATAACTACGAGGGTTATCCAGAAAGTCGGTTACGTTTTGGTATAAAAGAAACGAAGTACAAGTTTTATTATATACGTTTGAAAGTGGCACTAAAATACTACTTTTGTACGTACTCGCCATATAAATATAGATACTTATCATAGCGCTGAACTTGTTTTGAAATTCCAGTGTTGTAAAATTCTGCCGCATGAGACTTCAGTCAGGTTGTCACGCCCTCCCGCAGTTCCGCGTCGCAAGCCAGGTCTTCAGTGCAGGAAAGAGGTGATAATCGCTGGGAGCAAGATCCGGACTGTAAGGTGGATGTGGAAACACCTCCCGCTTAAAAACATCCAGGACTTCTCGAGTTCGATTGGCTGTGTGTGGTCGAATGTTGCCGTGCAGAAATAGCATTTTTGAACTCTACTTTCCTCTGCGCTTGTTTTGAATTGATCTTCTTAAATTTTCCAAGGTTTCACAATACCTTGCAGAGTTTATTGTCATGCCACGTTCGTTTTGGGGAGAATTTGTGCGTCCCCATTCCATAGACTGTAATTTGGTTTCGCAGTTGACATGTTTCACCCAAGTCTCGTTTCCTGTAACGATTCTATCGAGTAGTAACTATCAAAAAATGTCAGTGAAACAGTCATACACAAATTTTTATGGGTTTCAGTCAAGATTTTCGGTACCCATCTTGAACAAAATTTGTGGTAACCTAACTTTTGTGTAACAATCTTATACAAGAAACTTCTTGAAATTTGTGGAAAACTAAGCGATAGCTCTGTTATTGTGAACTGACAGTCTTCTTTAATTTTCTCATCGACTTTAGAGGCAATTTCATCGGTCACAATGCTTGGCCGTCCACTTCGTTCTTCGTCGTGCACATTAGTTCGATGCACCATTGACGCACTCCGCCTTCAGTGATCACATCGTTCCCATAAACTTCACCTAGTTGGCAATAAATCTCAATTGGATTATTGTTCTCAGCCAACAAAAACCGTATCACTGACCGCAATTCACAGGTCGCGGAATTTTCAATAGAGGCGCACATTTCAAACTAGTATTCTACGGGAACGACCAGCAACCTGTATTAGCAACCTCTCATTAGCACGGCTTAATAGTAGTGGTGGGGCAGAAAACACCAAACTGTTAAAAAAACTGCTTTTCTATAAACGACAAACAAACTGCTTTTTCAAACGGAAACAAGCAGTTTGATTTGGACTGGTTTATGGTTTGTTAAACAAGGAACGGCTTTCCGCACTACCACACAGTTGCCACAAGCGCTAAAACTGTTTTCCTGCTATTTGCCTGCTAACTGTTTTCCTGCTAACTGCTTTTCTTCTACCTGCTTTTATGCTTTTTCCCTTTATTCCAAAGTTGCTTGTTGCTTGTAGTGACGTAAGAACTGTTTGGTCAATGTCAACGTTTATCTCTATTTTGTTGCGAGTTGTAGTAACAACCTCTCACATTTTGTAGATACAGAGCCTAATTTTATTTAAATATTTTTTTTTTGTAATTTATTATCAATCATCAATATTTTCTAATCAACTAAAAATTCATTACATTTTGTAAATATAAAATGGCATACATAATTATTACGTTTTGAGAATGTAATTTAATTATTACTACACTTTTAAGGATTATTTTTATCCTTTCTAAATGCTTCATACCCAAAAACAATTTAAGGACATGGTGGTAATGGGAATGAAAAAGTAGTCTTAGAAAACTGAACGTATGTACTTTATGTTTTAGCTGCTAATACAACTTTGAGTTTCAGTTTTCTAAACCTGTTTTTTCCAACTGTTTTAAAAAGCAGCTTTTTTCCTCAACAAACAGTTTGTTGACGTTTTGTAAAAATAGCAGAAACGTCAACTGCTACACTGAACTGACGAACGCTCTCACACCAAGATGGGCGCGATATCCCCGCCCTTAGCGCCTACAGAGCAAAACGTAACCGACTTTCTGGAGAGCCCTCGTATATTGTAAGATCGGGTGGCCACCAAGTGCGGAGCGGACAACGGATCTGAAACCGAACCTGTTTTTTTTATATATAGGTGCGGCCCAACTAAAGCGGAGCCATGCAACTCCGCTCAGCTCCGTTACGTTTGCAGTGGCAGCACTGACATTAAAAACAATAGTTTCGGTTTTGAAAGAGCAGTCCGTTCCGCTCAGCTCATATCCGTTCCACACTGGGTGGCCACTCGGCGTTAATGGGAACCTGTTAAACATTTGATTTAAACGGTAATTTTGTTAACAAAGTTTATTTATTTTTGCGTTTTGAGCCGCCTCGGTGGCCTAGTTGATAGCGTACTGGGCTTTCACCCCGAGGACCCGGGTTCGATTCCCGGCTAGGGCTTGGCTTTTTCATACGCTATAAATCATCCCATCGTCTGCATTAGCCCAAGTGTGCACAGTAGTCGGACGTTAAACACAAATATATATATATATATATATATATATATATATTTGCGCAAAATCTTGAGGAAGATCCTTGGTCCGAGATTAACAGAAGATTGATACAGCTTGCACTCTCGGAGGACCACAGAGAAGATATCCAACCTGGCAGCAGATATCAGAAGAAGGATGCTTCGGTTCTATGGACACATCAGTAGATTCCCAACAACGAGACTTGCCAACAGAATCCCTAAGTATATACAAGGAGTCAAATCAACAACGTCGTGGATCGCACAAGTCAGAATAGACCTACATGACGCAGAAATAGACTCAACATACGTTGAAGATAGGCACGCATACAGGAGAAAGAAGGCACGCATACATGCTCGGTTGGAAGGTCCCAGAGAATGAAATCCCAAAGAGAGCAGGGGTAAAATGGACGGAGGAGCGGAAAAGGATCCATGGGGACAGGATGAGGGAGGTGTGGAGGATTAGAAGGAGCAAGACATGAGTCGGAGTGCTTTGCGTGATCCAACAGGGTCTATGCGCAGATAATAATAATAATATATATATTTGCGTTATATAACTATTGAAGTATTATAACACTAAGTTCATTTTTTAAATTAAATTATTAGTCAATGCAGTGTTGTCCTAATTTAAATATTGAAAATTTCGCGTAGAAGTACTTCCGTCGTGAAAAATTAACAGTTTTCTTTCGAATTAAGTAGCGAGCTAGTGTTTAATGAATAAATAGTAAGCCTTAATTAGAGAGCTCAGTTATAAAAGTTGTATTATTCAAATTGTTAATGAACACTTTTGTACTTCTATTCTTTGTACTTAAGGTGCGATCGGCCGTAAATGTTTTAATCGTTGAAACTTTCGATCAGGCTTCAACCAACGAGGCTTTTGTTTCACGTTTTGTTTACATATTCCCTTTGACAGCGAACACTCTTTGTGTCTTACTGATAATCCCTGTAATACAATTGTCAGGCGTCCGCTTTTAATGAGAAAAGAATGGAAGATTCTTAACTTGTAAAGTTATAATAGCTGTTTAAAAATTACGCAACTTCATATTGCTTTTTAAGTTAAATAATAGTTATTAAAGTTTAAAAAAATCTAACGTTGAAAAATAATGAAATGCACAGGTGTTTTGCAATCATTAAGCAAACATTAGCTATTGAATTATCCATCATAGATAGACCTCTAGATCTATACACCACACACACACACACACACACACACACAAACACACACACACACACACGCACGCACGCACGCACACACACACACACACACACACACACACACACACACAAACACAAACACAAACACACACACACACACACACACACACACACACACACACACACACACACACACACACACACACACATACTAATTCCTAATTCCTAATATCTAAAACTAATACCTAAATGTGTATTTAAAAGTCATAACCGAACTAGATGCCTATCATCAAATATCATTTTCCAATAAAAAGTCCAGTAGAAACGTATTATTCAAAACATGTACAAATTATTTCAGAGTAAATTTACTCGACACTACTATTACGGTTATACAAGAACGTTTTGAGAAAACAGTCGACTTGCAAACCCCGATAACGTGTTTGATAACACCCCCCCTGCCCTTCCCCAGCGTGCCGCAGTTCCAGAAATATATATTTGTGATAGTGGAAACGTGTGCAGAATACTTCCATGTCTTATAACGGCGTCATGAGCGCAAAACTGTGTTCCCGGTGCGTGCCTCGACGTTATCCTATTGTTTTAGCTCAATGACGTCACAGCAAGCTGTTGGGATGCGTTATAAGTTGGTGAACATCGGTAATACAGTATTACAGTTTTGTGCAACGTAAGACAACTACTTAAAAAAATTAATTAAAATTAAAAGAAAATTCATGTACATGTTTCATTGGGATTGTAACACACACACCACTCACACAAACACTTACACGCACGTACACACGCTCACACACGCGCGCGCGCACACACCACACACACACAATACGCACACACACAACACGCGCGTACATAACACGCAGACACACACACACACACACACACACACACACACACACACCACTCACACAAACACTTGCACACACGCATACACGTTCACACGCACGCACGTACGCGCGCGCACACACAGCACACACAGCGCACACACACACACACACACACACACACACACACATATATAACTAACACAAACGCACCCCTCACACAAACACTCACAAGCACGCACACGCGCACACACATACACACGCGCGCACACAAACATCACTCACTCTCTCTCTCTCTCTCTCTCTCTCTCTCTCTCTCACACACACACACACACACACACACACACACACACACACACACACACACACACACCACACACACACACACACACACACACACACACCACTCACACAAACACACACAAAGCGTAGAGATCAGGATCGATGCTTATTGAAAGTCCCGGGTTTGAGTTTAACCATGATGGCTGCCTGTAATAGCTCACTTTTTTAGCGGAAATTCGCTGATGTAATTGATTGGGCAAGTTTGTTGCTCAGAAAATTATTTTCTACTGTTTAGAACCTAAAATAGCACAGCTGTTACGCCTTAGCGTGTAAATAAAATATAATTTACCACCTTAAGCAGCTTAAACATCTGCACTGCAACAATTGTAAAATTAAAAAGTTAAGCAAGTAGAAAAATTAAAATAATGCAAATTGTAATGCTGATTGTGAAGTAAGATTTTCAACAAATAATACGTTTTACTAGGTTCATTGTTTATTATTTTTGGATTTTTATTGTAAAATAAGATAACAAATATTACAGCCTGTATAAATGTTGTAATCACACGTTTTTCTTTCGTGGACCAGACTATAACATTTGACACGAAAAAATAGTACTACTGTACTGTCGGTTGGTTAACCTGTTTGGCAGCTAGAGTTCGTGGAGATAGACCTAAAAAAAAAAAATGCATGAGGCATTTTGAGTGCACGCCATTTTGTTTCAAACTGAATAAAGGTTTTCAGGTAGCCTAAATTGTACTAACCGTTTTATTTAACAAACGTAAACATTTCTAATGAAATATGTCGAGTTGTTTCGTAGTGGACAGGAAACAAAATTGGAATTTTAACGTAACAGACATTGTGTCAGACAGCCATTTGTTGTAACGTCAGATCTGGCTGTTCCAATACGCGAAAAGAATTAAACAGACAAACCGTTAACTCGTGAAAGTATTCAGCTTTAAAAAAATGAAGCATCTAAATAGTACTGTCAGTTGGTTAACCTGTCTGGCCGCTAGAGTTCGTGGAGATAGACTAAAAAAAAAATACATGAAGCATTTTGAGTGCACGCCCTTTCGTATCAAACTGAATAAAGAGATTTTCAGGCAGCCTAAAATGTACTAACCGTTTTACTTAACAAACTTAAACGTTTCTATCGAAATCTGTCGAGTTGTTTCGTAGTGGACAGGAAACAAAATTGGAATTTTAACATCTGTGGAGGTGTTTCGTAGTGGGCAGGGGACGAAATTGGAATTTAACATCTATTGAGGTCATTCGTAGTGGACAGGAAACAAAATTGGAATTTTAACATCTGTGGAGGTGTTTCGTAGTGGGCAGGGGACGAAATTGGAATTTAACATCTGTTGAGGTCATTCGTAGTGGACAGGAAACAAAATTGGAATTTTAACATCTGTGGAGGTGTTTCGTAGTGGACAGCGGACAAAATTGTAATTTTAACGTAAAAAACAAACAGGCATTGCGTCAGACAGCCATTTGTTGTAACGTCAGATATGGGCTGTTCGAATACGCAAAAAGAATTAAACAAACCGTTAACTCGTGAAAATATTCATTTAAAAAAAAAATGAAGCATTCTGAATAGCCGGCAGTTTTTTTTGAAAATTCCAGCATTTAAAAATGTAAGAGTAAATATAAATGATACATTTGTAATAGCAAGGACAAATATTAGATAGAAAAGATTTGATTGTCACAGGAAAAAGGAATTGCAGATTGTTACATCAGAAGTGATATTCTGATCACGGATCCCATTCACGATAATGATATAGTTCCACATTCCGTAGGCTACGACGTTCACTATTTGTTTCACAAATGTTTATTGCCGTACTTCCAAAGGCAGTCAAATTGTTTATGTACCAATAAACATGGTCGTTTTACTTTTATTCCGATTGTAAGTTTAAGTCTTCCGGAGTTTTTCCGTTCGCTCCATCTAAAAGCCTATAGTTGTTAGTGACTTTGCGTTGGAGCTATTTTAATTGTGACACCCACATCCGAGGTGGATAAGAGACGATCCTTACAACTGGAATAGGTTTTATGAAGAACGTTTGGCATAATGTTCCTCAGTTAGGTCATCAGGCGTGCAGCTGTCTCATTGAAGTTGTGGAAACAAGTAACATTAAATAAACCCTGACCGCCGTCAGGATCATTTTCGTAATTTAAATATTAATTTGTTTGTTGTAATTAACGTTAATTTTTTTTTAGCCCTCAATGGAGCACATTTAGTCAATTTTGGTTCTTTTGGGCTTTCAGCTTTGGTTCTTTTAGGTTTCTGAGATTTTCCCAATACTTTTTCAGTCTTATTGATCTCTGTAGTCTAACTTCCTCCGAGTAAAAGGTAACGCTTTTTGTTCATGCTCTAAATTTTAATCTACACTTTGATCTTAGCCAAGAGGCCGCCTTGGTGGCCTAGTTGATAGCGTACTGGGCTTTCACCCCGAGAACCTAAGGTTCGATTCCCGGCCAGGGCTTGGCATTTTCATACGCTATAAATCATCCTATCGTCTGCATTAGCCCTAGTGTGCACAATAGTCGGACGTTAAACACCAAAAAAAAAAAAAAATCTAATGTTTTTATCCCTAAGGATTGGTTTTTCCCTTCCTTCTTTCAGACATTCCTCCGTTATCCCTAATTATTTTAGGTTCTGTTCCACTTCCTTAAGCCACTCATTCTTTACTTTCATCTTAAGTTGCTAAGTTAGGCGTTTCTTCGTCAGTCTTTCTTTTGGTAGCCTTATTAGGTGTCCATAAAAAGCCAGTCTCCTCTTTCTAATATTATCTAACTGATGTTCATTATCCTGATAGATGGCTGAACTTAGCAGCAGTCTGTATGTTCCTTCTACCATGTGTTTTTTGTTGATAATGGTTCTCAATATTTTTCTTTCCACTTTTTGAAGCTCCTCTGTTCTGTATCGGCTTCTTATATTAAATAAAGTTTCCGCGGCATAAGTCACTTCCGGTCTTGTGACTGTATTATAATGTCTGATTTTCGACTTTATGGAAAGCGACTTGTTCTTATACGTTCCCCAAGTTAACTTTAGGGCCTTCTTTAATTTGTTCGTTCTATTTTTATTGCCAGTTTTTCGGCTATGTTTCTAGTGATATTTTCTCCCAAATACTTAAAATTATCCACTATCTTTATTCGTTCGCCTTCCTTTTTTTATAGACTTTTGTTCCGACTTTTTAGTCGGCATTACTCCGGCATTACGTCCCTCGCGGCACCTGAGTCTAACACACTTACACTTACAACACTACACTTACGACTTTAATACTTTACTCTCACACTTCCATTTAGGGAGGCGATAATAGTCTCAATGTGTTTTGCGCCTTAAAATAAATAAATAAATAAATATATATATATATATATATATATATATATATATTTATACACACACACACACACACACCACACGAGGTGTGTTTAGAAAGTAACGAGAATTTTATTTTTTGAAACAAAATATTTATTTATTCTTCTACATTGATGTTGTCACCTTCAAAATAGTCCCCATTGGAGATTATGCACTTGTGCCAGCGTTTCTTAAAAACCTCGAAACACTTCTCAAACTCGATCTTTGAGATAGCCTTTAGTTCCTTCAGCGATGCGCTTTTAATGTCATCTATGGCTGTAAAACGACGGCCCTTTCAGGGTCTCTTTATTTTTGGAAATAGGAAAAAGTCAAACGGAATCATGTCTGGCGAATATGGAGGCTGGGGCATCGTTACAGTATTTTTTGGCCAAAAATTCACGAACAAGCAATGAAGTGTGAGCTGGTGCATTATCGTAGTGAAAGAGCCATGGATTGTTTTTCCACAGATCCGGGCGATTTTTTTCGGATTGGTTCACGCAAACGGCGTTGAACTTGTAGGTACCTTATTGACCGGTTCACCTGGTGGCAGGAATTCTCGATGCACTATGCCATTAATATCGAAGAACACCTTCATGTTCGACCGCACTTGTCTAGCCTTTTTCGGTCTTGGCGAGCCAGAATGCCTCCACTGGGATGATTAAGCCTTAATTTCGACGTCATATCCGTAAACCCATGTTTCGTCACCTGTTGTAATACGTTTCAGTAATTCTGCATCGTTCTTGACTTCATTTAGTAACTCCTGAGCAGCTTCCATTCGCCGCTGTTTTTGTTGAAAATTCAACAATTTTGGAACGAATATTGCTGCCACGCGTTACATACACAAAACATTGGAAACAATGTCATGACATGATCCAATCGATATGCCGACATCATCAGCGACCTCTCTAATTGTGATTCGGCGATTGTTCATAACCATTTCTTTCACTTTTTCTACGTTTTCTTCGGTTGTTGATGTGCTGGGGCGTCCAGGGCGTTCGTCATCTTCAACGTTTTCACGCCTTCTTGGAAACGCCTATACCACTCGTAAACTCTTGCCTTACTCATAGCAGACTCACCACAGTCCTTTGTAAACATTTCACACACTTTGTTATACTTTATTCCATTTTTTACGCAAAATTTGATACAATTTCTTTGATCCATTTCTTTTAAGAAACGAAAATCGCCGAGCTCATAAAAACACTTCTAACCTTAGTGGCTGTCACAGACAAGGTCAACAATGAAAGAAGGTAAAACAATGAAGTAAGTTTTATCATACTTCAAGGGCATGTATACGAACATAATAAAAAAATGTTTGACAATCGGACTCTCCAAACCCCCGAAATTCTCGTTACTTTCTGAACACACCTCGTATAATTATTCGAATAATATTATAATACAAAAAAATGTATACACGTGCGCGTACACTGTACGAATGTTACAAAGTGCGTCTTTACGTGCTTAAATACTAAGCCTCTAAGTTGAACACGCCTTTCCGAATAACCAAGTTAAATAATAAATGAGAACAAACAATTTTCAAACAATCAAAACGACCGAGGTTTTTGCGTAAAACAGTGGCTCGTGAATGATTTATTAGGGTGGTAAACATTTTTTCCACTATTCTGAATAATTTAATACGTTACCCGACCGGCTTGCCTGCAGTCGTTCCACTCAAACCCGGCTAAAAATTGTATTCAAAACAGCATTGACAGCCGCAAATGGAAATTGTTTTTTTTATATTGGTTTTATACATTTTTAATTTTTAACACGAGGCTGCATTTATATATGGTGTGAATAATTTATCTTTTCCACCACTGATGTATAAAGTCACTGTGCATCTGTAAACGTAGCGAACAGTTAAAAAAATGTCAAGGTCATTGCCCTCAGCGCAGCGAGAAATTGTAAACTTTTAATTTTTGGCGGGTGATATAATAATTTGATGAAACTAGGGCGCGTAATGGAGACGCTTGTTTTTCATTAAACGCTACCATTTCCGTAATATATATTTTTCGTTGGAAAAACGATACGATAAAAATAACGACGATAGGTAAAAGGTAAAATGCATTACTTCAAATGATCGTACGCTTTTAGGAGGAGGTCGTTAGAGTTGTGTTTTAAAAGAAGTGTATCGTAAAATATGGAGCATAAGTTAACGGTGGCATTCAGAACACGAAACATCGTTGTATTCTTCGGCAAGAAACGATTGCCTCTGTGACCTTAATTTTATTTGAGAATTTCCTTTGGAAAATGAGCGATTGGAGCTGTCATTACTGTAAGAAGTCAATCCGAGATTGTGAAATGTACACGGATCCTGATCTATAGAAAACATTTGGATGAGCCGTTAACGTTTTATGAAAATTAAATAAAAATATAATGTGTGTGTGTGTGTGTGTGTGTGTGTGTGTGTGTGTGTGTGTGTGTGTGTGTGTGTGTGTGTGTGTGTGTGTGTGTGTGTGTGTGTGTGTGTGTGTGTGTGTGTGTGTGTGTGTGTGTGTGTGTGTGTGTGTGTGTGTGTGTGTGTGTGTGTGTGTGTGTGTGTGTGTGTGTGTGTGTGTGTGTGTGTGTGTGTGTGTGTGTGTGTGTGTGTGTGTGTGTGTGTGCGTGCGTGCGTGCGTGCGTGCGTGCGTGCGTGCGTGCGTGCGTGTGTGTGTGTGTGTGTGTGTGTGTGTGTGTGTGTGTGTGTGTGTGTGTGTGTGGGCCTGTATTGCTATTACTACAGTAGGAATTAATTAAGAACTAATAAAAAACAGAACGGGAAATACTATATACACATTGACGTTGTGTAAAATGCTTTATACAACCCAATGTAATACGTTAATAAGGATTAAAAAGGAAAAAAATACCACTGCATTGAAACGTTTTTAGTCACTATATTTGTCTGATTAAAGTTATTATGTATCCATTAACGCAAGATTTGAACATAACATAAGGAGACAGTACCTACCTATTTTTTACGTGGGTTTATTGCATCATCGCCTGCCATGTGAGAAGTGTGGCGATGTGCCTGCATCAACGTACATATACTCTTTAAAAACGGCCTGCTAAGAACATCAGTGGGGCAGGAAAAAAATGTGCGAGTGAGATGTCGAGTACCAACTCTCACCACAGCTCCTTCCTTTTCCTTCAATATCGCTACGTAGTAACAGTTTTTATACAGATTGGCGGACTATGTCACTGGACTGTTTGAGGAATCTGGACGGGAATTCTCCTACATGCGCGATAAATTCGTTTACTAAATGGCTGGACTATAAGCGTTGTGGGGTAAGCATGCAGCATATAGTTAAGTGTTCTGAATAATTAGGCGTTTCAACGTACACATTGTTGACAGTGAATACGTGTTTACTGTTCAACAACTACTTGTTGACGTTATCTACCTGTCAGCTACTTCCATTCTACTTGAACTTTCCTCTTATGCGCTTGTATACAGACATTTTTGACAAATAACTGAATCGTTAAATGTTTAGTGTCGGTTTCTTTTACGCTAAAAATCGGTTTTTGGCCGAACTTTTGAAGAAAATTACGCTATATCTGAATTGACAAACACCCGAAGATATTATAATCTATTTTGTTCATCATCATCATCAATATATATATATATATTGTATATATATACATATATATATATATATGTATTCACGTATCGTTATCTTTTTGTAGCTAAAGTTACTAATGAGATGTATTTTTTCTTATTTTAAGGCGAAAAGCATCATAGATGTAAGTGTGAGTGTTAAGTGTATAAGTCGTTAGTGTAGTGTTGTAAGTGTAACTGTGTGTTAGACTCGGGTACCGCGAGGGATGTCTAAATCCTCTCAATAGGTGCAGATAGTCTGCACCCCCCTGCGGGGATCTAATGAGATGTAATAATATTACGAAATCGCTATCGTATTTCCGTCTAAGTGTAATGGGATAGACTAAACATAAAGCATACAACACTATAAATGCTTAATTTTGCTTCATATATACCTAAACATGTACTAGCGTGTGTCTTAAAAACGTCTAGCAATGTCTAGAAACGTCTAAAAAAATGTCTAGTAGACGTAATAGATGCTAGTTTCTAAACGGGAATTAACTAATATAGTTTAAAAAATCTATAGTGTCCATTTTTGAATCAGTAGTTTATATTCATAAAATACTGTCGTTTACTTTATTGAGAATTTTTATTTTAAAAAAATAATATTTAATAAAAAATCTTACACGGTTTTGAAAAATATTGTTTTTTCGTTATAAATATTACGTTTATATAAATATAAAGTAATTTTTTTTGTATTATCACACATTTTTTCGAGCAGATATGTCGATAAACTATTGCGTGATGATCTTTAACTTCCATACCTTTCAGTTGTGTTTATTTGAAATACTTAATAAGCCGCCTCGGTGGTCTAGTGGATAGCGTACTAGGCTTTCACCCCGAGGACCCGGGTTCGATTCCCGGCGAGGGCTTGGCATTTTCATCCCATGGGCTAAATCATCCCATCGTCTGCATTAGCCCAAGTGTGCACAATAGTCGGACGTTAAAAAAAAAAAAAAAAAAAAATGAAATACTTAACATTATGAAAATTAATTCTTTGCTTTGTGATACAATCTGGAACAAAAGCGTAGTGTTTCGCATTATAGCCTGTCGCATTGAAATATTAAAATTCGTTATGGATTAGACGAAACTTTGGTAATTAATATACCGTATCCGTGTATTTTATGTTTGCTAGGTTATGGAACACTCTGTGCGTGTTGCATGTATCCGTGATACAACTGTAGCACTATTGTTACGTTTTACTGTAACAGCTGTGCTGCCATAACGTATGCCAGCCATGTCTGTGTGCTCCCGGAGTTTCTGATAAGACTTTGGGTAAAATATGATCGCCTGTGTCACTGTCGTGTGCTCTTATCTTTGTAAATTTTGTCGGAGCAGAGAGGGACTAAAAAACGGTAATCTTTCATGCAATAGAAAGTAGAAAGGCTGTACTTTAAACGCGTAGATTACTAAGTAATTAGTAGTTTAGATTAAAGATAACGAGGTAGAAATCGCAATATCTGTACGATATGTATACGTTTTATGTTAATCGATTTTTAATGCAGTCTGTCCAGCAATTTCAAAATGGCGTTAATCAGCGTTGAAAACTGTATACATTAGCATTTTTCATTTCTAATTTCTACTGGAATAAGTAAAACAGTATTGTACAGTGATCAGGTTTGATTTTCGAACTGATTTTTAAAAAATGCTAATCTAAACGGATTTTAACGATGAATAGAAGGTTTTAGAAGCGTTTTTGGACGCAAGACCACAAAGGGTCTGATTAAAGTGGCTCTGAATGTAATTACCCGACACTAAACTGGCCTTTGTGCTAATGAACCACGAACATGGTTACTAATTACAAAAGCTTCCTACTTTAGCGTTACGTTCAACAGAAGTTGTAGGAATTTTTAATTTTGTGTAACATAATGTGTAGCCGGAGCATTTCTTGTTTCTTATTTTAAAATGTAGAAATATTTACGTAAAACATGTAACGCTAATCATTTAAAGAATTAATAAAGCGAATTTAAGTTATTAGTAATAATATTGTTTGCTATTTACTTTTATGATTATTATTGTTATTATTATTACGTGTTATTTTGAGAAATTATACAGTTTTCTTCCTCCTTTTGTGAAACCTGAATAAGGCTGATGTGGGTCTAGAAGTGATTTAATATCAGTGTGTGAATTAGTAATTATTATACCATGCGATGTATTCGTTCGTTCTTATATATTGATCATTGATAAAATATTGCACCAAAAATGACAATTGAATTAGTAATTATAACCTGGGAAGCTACAGCACGAAATATTTCGGGAGACACCCGTACCAACGTCTCAGGCCTTTCATTAATGATTTCTGGCACCTTACAAGGATCTCTTTCACTCAGTGTAATTCTTCTGTCGCCTACTCCCTTCCAAAGGATGACGATCCAACAAGTAATTATAACTTGAAAAATTGCGGCTCGAAATATTTCGAAAACGCCCATACCAACGTCTCAGGTCTTTCATGAGTTCTGGCACCTTCCCAAGGATCTCTTTCACTCAGTGTTATTCTTCTGTCGCCCACTACATACCAAAGGATGACGATCGAGTTAGTAATTACAACTCAGGAAACGTCAGCAAGATATATTTCAGAAACGCTTATACCAACGTCTCAGGTCTTTCTTTCATGAGTTCTGGCACCTTCCCAAGGATCTCTTTCACTCAGTGTTATTCTTCTGTCGCCCACTACATACCAAAGGATGACGATCGAGTTAGTAGTTACAACTCAGGAAACGTCAGCAAGATATATTTCAGAAACGCTTATACCAACGTCTCAGGTCTTTCTTTCATGAGTTCTGGCACCTTCCCAAGGATCTCTTTCACTCAGTGTTATTCTTCTGTCCCCCACTTCCTACCAAAGGATGACGATCGAGTTAGTAATTAAAACTCGGGAAACGTCAGCTTGATATATTTTAGAGACTCCCATACCAACGTCTCGGGTCTTTCATGAGTTCTGCCACCTTCCCAAGGATCTCTTTCACTCAGTGTTATTCTTCTGTCGCCCACTACATACCAAAGGATGACGATCGAGTTAGTAATTACAACTCAGGAAACGTCATCAAGATATATTTCAGAAACGCTTACACCAACGTCTCAGGTCTTTCTTTCATGAGTTCTGGCACCTTCCCAAGGATCTCTTTCACTCAGTGTTATTCTTCTGTCGCCCACTACGTACCAAAGGATGACGATCGAGTTAGTAATTACAACTCAGGAAACGTCAGCAAGATATATTTCAGAAACGCTTATACCAACGTCTCAGGTCTTTCTTTCATGAGTTCTGGCACCTTCCCAAGGATCTCTTTCACTCAGTGTTATTCTTCTGTCGCCCACTACATACCAAAGGATGACGATCGAGTTAGTAATTACAACTCAGGAAACGTCAGCAAGATATATTTCAGAAACGCTTATACCAACGTCTCAGGTCTTTCTTTCATTAGTTCTGGCACCTTCCCAAGGATCTCTTTCACTCAGTGTTATTCTTCTGTCGCCCACTACATACCAAAGGGTGACGATCGAGTTAGTAATTACAACTCAGGAAACGTCAGCAAGATATATTTCAGAAACGCTTATACCAACGTCTCAGGTCTTTCTTTCATGAGTTCTGGCACCTTCCCAAGGATCTCTTTCACTCAGTGTTATTCTTCTGTCGCCCACTACATACCAAAGGATGACGATCGAGTTAGTAATTACAACTCAGGAAACGTCATCAAGATATATTTCAGAAACGCTTACACCAACGTCTCAGGTCTTTCTTTCATGAGTTCTGGCACCTTCCCAAGGATCTCTTTCACTCAGTGTTATTCTTCTGTCGCCCACTACATACCAAAGGATGACGATCGAGTTAGTAATTACAACTCAGGAAACGTCAGCAAGATATATTTCAGAAACGCTTATACCAACGTCTCAGGTCTTTCTTTCATGAGTTCTGGCACCTTCCCAAGGATCTCTTTCACTCAGTGTTATTCTTCTGTCGCCCACTTCCTACCAAAGGATGACGATCGAGTTAGTAATTAAAACTCGGGAAACGTCAGCTTGATATATTTCAGAGACTCCCATACCAACGTCTCGGGTCTTTCATGAGTTCTGCCACCTTCCCAAGGATCTCTTTCACTCAGTGTTATTCTTCTGTCGCCCACTACATACCAAAGGATGACGATCGAGTTAGTAATTACAACTCAGGAAACGTCAGCAAGATATATTTCAGAAACGCTTAAACCAACGTCTCAGGTCTTTCTTTCATGAGTTCTGGCACCTTCCCAAGGATCTCTTTCACTCAGTGTTATTCTTCTGTCGCCCACTACATACCAAAGGATGACGATCGAGTTAGTAATTACAACTCAGGAAACGTTAGCAAGATATATTTCAGAAACGCTTATACCAACGTCTCAGGTCTTTCTTTCATGAGTTCTGGCACCTTCCCAAGGATCTCTTTCACTCAGTGTTATTCTTCTGTCCCCCACTTCCTACCAAAGGATGACGATCGAGTTAGTAATTAAAACTCGGGAAACGTCAGCTTGATATATTTTAGAGACTCCCATACCAACGTCTCGGGTCTTTCATGAGTTCTGCCACCTTCCCAAGGATCTCTTGCACTCAGTGTTATTCTTCTGTCGGCCACTCCCTACCAAAGGATGACGACAGAGTTAGTAATTATAAACTCGGGAAACGTCAGCTCGATATATTTCGGAGACGTTCATACCGATGTCTCAGGTCTTTCATTCATGATTTATGTCACCTTACCAAAGATCTCTTTGACTGTTCTTAGTTTGTGAAATTCCATAAAGTCAGCACGACATTCGTGTGCCACGATTAATAATATTACACTTAATTAAAATAAACAAAAAATTTATGAATGATTTATTAAGTATTATTTTTTTTATTATTATATATCAATATATGAACAATTTATTGTATGGATGTAATTTTTAAAATGTTTGGAAACAAATGTATCAGAAAGTAATTGATTCATTCATAGGTAAGAACATTTATGGTTTCTTATTTTCAAGATATTTAAAAAATAATTTTACAAAACTTTGATAAGATCGTTACACGGGAAAACCGTTTAACCTTTTAAAAATGACGCTGTTCAAAATATGTTTAACTTTTTTAATATACGGAAGGCAGCTGATCCATTCTTACTAATATCGTATGCTACAAATGGCACGTCGTGACAGTGCAGACGATACGGAAGGCAGCTGATCCATTTTTACTAATATCGTATGCTACAAACGGCACGTCGTGACAGTGCAGACGATACATAAGGCAGCTGATCCATTTTTACTAATATCGTATGCTACAAATGGCACGTCGTGACAGTGCAGACGATACGGAAGACAGCTGATCCATTTTTACTAATATCGTTTGTAGGCACGTCGTGGCAGTGGAGACGATACGGAAGGCAGCTGATCCATTTTTACTAATATCGTATGCTACAAACGGCACGTCGTGGCAGTGCAGACGATACGGAAGGCAGCTGATCCATTTTTACTAATATCGTTTGTAGGCACGTCGTGGCAGTAGAGACGATACGGAAGGCAGCTGATCCATTTTTACTAATATCGTTTGTAGGCACGTCGTGGCAGTAGAGACGATACGGAAGGCAGCTGATCCATTTTTACTAATATCGTTTGTAGGCACGTCGTGGCAGTAGAGACGATACGGAAGGCAGCTGATCCATTTTTACTAATATCGTATGCTACAAACGGCACGTCGTGGCAGTGCAGACGATACGGAAGGCAGCTGATCCATTTTTACTAATATCGTTTGTAGGCACGTCGTGGCAGTGCAGACGATACGGAAGGCAGCTGATCCATTCTTACTAATATCGTATGCCACTAATGGTATGTCGCGGCAACGCAGACGATACGGAAGGCAGCTGATCCATTCTTAATAATATCGTATGCTACAAATGGTATGTCGCGGCAATGTAGACGATACGGAAGGCAGGTGATCCATTCTTAATAATGTCGTATTTTACAAACGGCGGTTGCGGCAGTGCAGACGATACGGAAGGCAGGTGATCCATTCTTAATAATGTCGTATTTTACAAACGGCGGTTGCGGCAGTGCAGACGATACGGAAGGTAGGTGATCCATTCTTAATAATGTCGTATTTTATAAACGGCGGTTGCGGCAGTGCAGACGATACGGAAGGCAGCTGATCCATTCTTAATAATATCGTATGCTACAAATGGTATGTCGCGGCAATGTAGACGATACGGAAGGCAGGTGATCCATTCTTAATAATGTCGTATTTTACAAACGGCGGTTGCGGCAGTGCAGACGATACGGAAGGCAGGTGATCCATTCTAATTATTATCTTATGCTATAAACGGCGGTTGCGGCAGTGCAGACGATAAGGAAGGTATCTGATCCATTGTTATTATTATCGTATGCTACAAACGGCTATTTGCTACAGTTCAGACGATACAGAAGGCAGCTGATCCATTCTTATTAATATGTTGAGCTACAAATGGCGCGTCGCGGCAGTGCAGACGATACGAAAGGCAGTTGATTCATTCTTATTTAAAACTTATGCTACAAACGGCGCGTTGCTACAGTGCGCCTGCGGAGTTCATTACGTGCTTTAAAAGCACATCCTTCAATATCTTTATTTATAATAAAATATGAATGTATGCGTACAGAAATATAGGACTGATGTTTATTCTACGTTGTCAGTTTTGGTAATTCATTATAAATACGTCAGCGTGTTAGCGCGTGCTGTGCTCATTGTTTGATGAATCCGTTGATTAATCATTGTCAACGTAGATTTCTAATTATATTAATGAAAATCACAATTTTACCCATTTTATATACAAATTGGTGAATTCGGGTTAGTAATTAAATCAAGGAAAATGTTTATTTACTATTAAATATTTAATTGAATAAACGTAATACTAGTTTACAGTACTTGCGCCTATTGTAGTGCAAACAGGCTGATTTTATGTGGCAATATTATTAGTGCGGCCAGATGTTTGTAATTAATAAATTTATAATATCTCTTTGTACACTGGCGTTAATCCGTATTTTATAAAACAATGCGGACAATGATCCGTTATTTCAGCCGAATGCATCCGATTCGAGTCGGGCGAAGTTTTAAATAATTCACTTAGTCGGGCGAATGTTTGCCGGCCAAATGAAATATTCAAAGTGAATGTTTTACGCGAAAACACACCGGTCTCGTACTGATTGTTAAAAAATTTTGTACCCAACTTCGTCGGCTGAAATGTTGGCTTCTGCGTATTCGATTACAGAAATAATCGTCCGCTCTTAACATATTATTATTACTCAAATATACAATATTTGTAAATGTGTTAAGTTCAAATCGAATAATGTAAAAACTACTATCATTTTAAATAGACGCATAATAATTATTTAAATAATAACTGTCTCGATGATGTGATGGAAGCCAGTTTCCAAAAATCTACCCAATTTTAAATCGCTGCATTTATTACCTTTAAAATCTGCATTTTTTAGCATTTTAAAAACGAACTCCGACCGCCGTCAAATACATTTTAATAATTTTAATGATTTTGAAAAATCATACTAATTTTTAAAGCTTCAGTTCGGGTTTGCCTGGTACGATGGTGGAATAAAATTTTAGACAAAACGTTATTAATTTTTAAACATGTGAAATGGCCGTCGTTTTTTACGCAAAATTCGATACAAATTCTTTGATCCATTTCTTTTAACAAACGAAAATCGCCGAGCTCATAAAAACACGTTTAACCTTAGTGGCTGTCACAGACAAAGTCAACAATGAAAACAGTTTTATCATACTTCAAGGGCATGTATACCGACATAATAAAAAAAAATGTCAGACAATCGGACTCTCCGAGCTCGCGATATTTGAAAATTATCGTTATTTTCTGAACCCGCCTCGTACTTCGTGGTATCGTTGATGCTCCTTGGTACATCTGAAATGACAAGTTACGTAAAGATCTTGCGGTTCCAACTGTTGATAAAGAAGTTAGACAGTTCGCTCAAAGACGAACAAAGACTACACAACATATCAGTGTTTAAGCCCTCCAGCTACTCAACAACGATACCTTAGTCGACGAAGATTGATAATCGCAAGGCCATTTGAACTGGTGTAGTTATTAAATTGCATTACTAAAGAGTAATTATTCTAAGTGTTTGTCAGTGGATGAGAAAGCGTAATACAGTAATTACTTTATTAATTTAGGTTAGAAAGGAACGGCTTATTAGTGTCCTAACTGGATTGCTGTGCAAAATAATAGTAATAATAAAGAATGTAAACAAAACTTTGGTTATCAATATTGCTAGACTCGCTTAGCAGGACAGCTGCATGTTGTAATTACACATTTTTAAAACTAATTAATATTTTAATTAATTAATATTTTTTAATATTTCTTCTTCTTCTTTCGATGAGGCCTGCTAGGGACCACGTGACAATTTCAATTCTTCACACTTAGCTGTTTTCTCTTCCGTTCCCTCCAATTCTCCCTCATCCTTTCACTATGCAGCTTCTTTCTGTCTTCGGACCACTTCGCACCAT
>CM040191.1:66591306-66653806 GCA_022606455.1 Callitettix versicolor
CAAATAATATGCTCCCTTATTATATTCATTTGTTTTTATATTTAGAGGGTATCGATTGTTGTATTGTTTCATGCACAAAGTGTGTACGATTTTACGCGTAAAATACGAGAATAATAATATGAATATTACATCGTTAGTACGTAGGCATAAGGAGAGGATGTTTTGTGGAAACGAATTAACGTGAAAAGCGAAGGAAACAAAACAATAGGCAGACACGTAGCCCAAGATCATAAGAGCCCTCGGATCACCTTTAAAGCAATCACTTTGCCCACTTGTAGATCCACTCTGTAATACTACTGCACTTACCTTTTGTGTTGAAAAAGTGACAAAAAAACTGTAGTAGTGAAGTGATACCGGAGAAGTATTGTTTGAAGCAGAGCAGAGAACGGGGGGGGGCGAGGGGAGAGGCTGGTGGTAGCACAATAACTTATTGATCCATTCATTGTATCTTGTTCAGTGTAAAGCCTTTGATGCCACTGATCAAAAGTTGTAGCCATACACCATCAGTACCCTACCGGTTAGTGCCAAATGCCTTGTTTGTTACGTGAACACATCTTACTAATATTTGGCATTAATCTGACAACTTACTTTCACCTTCACATTTTATATATGTATGGTGTATAAAAAGTTAACGAACACTCCAATGGTATTATTTAAAGGTGGGTTTAAATAAAACCGCTTCAATGCTTATGTATTCGGTTCCACCACTCGTTAAGAATCCGGTTCTTTATTCCTTAAAAATCCTGTTCACCAATCCTTAAGAATCCGGTTCATTCAATCCATGAGAATTCGGTTCCTTCACTCCGTGAGAATTCAGTTCCTTCTCTTTTTGAGGATTCAGTTCCTCCGCTTCTTATTAATCCGGCTCCTCCACTCCTTATGAATTCGGTTCATTCACTCATTAAGAATGCAGTTTGTCCACTCCTTAACAATCAGGTCATTCACTCATGAGAATTCGATTCCTTCACTCCGTAAGAATGCGGTCCCTTCTCTTTTTGAGGATTCAGTTCCTCCACTTCTTATTAATACGGTTCCTCCATACCTTAAAAATCCGGCTCCTCCACGCCCTATGAATTCGGTTCATTCACTCATTAAGAATGCAGTTTGTCCACTCCTCAACAATCCGGTCATTCACTCATGAGAATTCGATTCCTTCACTCCGTGAGAATGCGGTTCCTTCTCTTTTGAGAATACAGTTCCTCCACTCTTTATGAATCTGGTTCCTCGACACCTTAAAAATCCGGCTCCTCCACGCCCTATGAATTCGGTTCATTCACTCATTAAGAATGCAGTTTCTCCACTCCTTAAGAATCTGGTCATTCACTCTTTGAGAATTCGATTCCTTCACTCCGTAAGAATGCGGTTCCTTCTCTTTTTGAAGATTCAGTTCCTCCACTCCTTATTAATCCGGTTTCTCTACACCTTAAAAATCCGGTTCCTCCATTCCCTATGAATCTGTTTCATTCACTCCTTGAGATCCGGTTCCTTCTTTTCTTTAGGATCCAGTTACTTCACTTCTTAAAATTCGTTCCTCTGCTCCTTAAAAATCCGGCTTCTACTCCTTAAGAATCCAGTTTGGAATTTATGGATAAAGACCTGACAGAGACGAGTCGGGGACAATCGGAAAATAATAAATCGTCTTGATTTCTCAAAATTGATTCACTACGTTTCCTTCAATTTTTTGTACAAATTAAATCATTATAACCAGTTTCAAATAAAAACAGTTTATATTTTGCAAGTCAATGGAAAAACCAGTAAATTGACCGTTTTTAGTTTTCTATTTTCTCAATGCATAAAATGTAAAATTAGTGTATTGGGGGTAATAAAAAAAAATCGATTCTGAGTTTTTGGTGGATCTATCCTTTTGCAGGTCTCCTGAAAAAGTTGTTTTTTTTACTTTTATTCGAACTTAAAAAAGTAAAGCCATTTTGTGGATGTTAGCATATAGCGTTCGCAACTTTTGTCACACACACAGACACATACACACACGCGCGCACGCACACACGCACGCACGCGCGCACACACACACATGCACACACACGCGCGCGCGCGCACACACACAATGTTTAATTTGATTTTTGGAACAGTTTGGACCTTAAAAAATCCGTTCAACAGTTGAAAAAAGCCAAGAAAATATCAGACAAAAACAATACATTTATCTTAACTTTTTTGGCATTTTAACGATGACTATATCAGCGAAATGATATTTTCAAAAGTGTGCATTAACTTGTTATTGTGTATTCGTTTCTATCAAGCCAGCGAGACAGTTGCGTGCAGCGATTATTTTTAATTATTTAACGTACGTTTCGTTATCCATACATACATGCACTTAAAGTTCCTGATTTTTACGACTACGTAACTCTTATTCAATGTCAGTTACACGAATCACTGTTATTGAAAGGTTCAGCATCGTTGTAGAGCTACAATAAAAATTGTTTCCGTTCTTAAAAATCGCGTTTCGTTGTTTTACATTCATACAGGCGATAAGTCGGGAAAGAAACAAAAGCCATTATATAAAATGTTAACGATACGTATAAAATCAGCTTCAGGAGTAACGCGGCGCAGTCAGGGCAGGATTAGGGTCATCTCCCGCGGGAACACGTTCAGATATTACACCATCAAGCAGGATACTCGGCCATTTATTATTCAAAACTTTCCCATTTCGGGTACCAGTAAACTCTCTTCATTATCTATTCCGCTGACCTAAGGTGTATATAAATATTCATCGATTCTACTTCCTATCGTAACGCCAATAGAAGTCAAGTGGAATTTACATATTTTGAATACGTTTATGCGCTTTTCTTAAGCGTTCGAGTTTTGTAAACATATTCCGATAAAACGTCCCGTAAAGTTTTGATGTTAAATTTGCATTTGATGATTTTAATGGTAGATTTTAGAAATTGGTTTTAATAAAAAAAAGGTTTTTTGCTTGCTGCTTCTCGTACGGGAAAACAATTTCAGCGATTTTTTTTAATGGACTGTTACACACACGCGAGCGCGACTCCCTGTTACTAACCGCACCAAAAACATTGAGTCAAGCCGAAAACTTTGCCTGATCTGTGAGGCGACGATGTTTTCAGAAATGTTCCCCCGCCACCATAAGTGTCTAAACCTGGCCGTTTGGGCTGCCATAAGACAAATTTCTGTTTGTCTCTACTTTTAGAGGTCGGCCAATATTTCCGGGCTCCGTTTGATACAACATTAGGCCGATGTAAGCACATGTAACTTTACACATTATGTGTGTGTGTGTGTGTGTGTGCGCGCGCGCGCATGTGTCGTGCGTAGATGTATATGAGAGTAGTATGAGCTAGCGCAGGGATTCTCAACCTTTTTTCTGCTTCGACCCCTAAATATTTTTTTTTATTCCCTAGACTGCCCCCCCCCATATGTTTTACAATGTGTTGCACAAAAATCACCGCAAATGAAGCTTTTATTAGGAGCAATTCAGCAATACAATTTTTTATAGTTTGTATTTTGTGTTATTAGATATACATTAAAAACATAATTATGTTTATAAAAGCAGAAATTTAAATAAAATATATAACACATATTACATACAATTTTAATGGGACGGTTGCAATTGATGTTCTTCGATTATCTCACTTATATCCGGGGAAATATTTGTTAATATTAATCGCAAATTACCACGTTCTGATATCTTGAATCGATTTCTCGTCTTTCTCAATGCATTATTTACATATCTAAATACTGCCTCAACCAAGTAAGAACTAGGAAATGCTATCGATAGTGGTTCGCTGATACTTGTTAATCTGGGGATGTGTAATAGCTTAGAGATTTATTAACTTAGAGAATCGTTTTTCCTTGGATAGTACTGTGTTATAAGTTAGAGATCGACCTGTGTAATAAGATAGAGGTTCCGTACTGTGTATTAACTTAGAGACTACAGTTCCGTCAAGAGTGTTGCACCGTGTGTATATGTTGCCGACGCCGCTGCTTGCAGGCGCTTCAGTATCTTTACAGTTTACAGTTGAATATATTGTCAATACTATGGTCAACAACATATCTAAATGTTTATTTTTGACAATTATCTGTATAGAAAATAGAAATATTGGTGTTTTATCGAAAAAAAACAACGTAAGTTTATATGAATTCATTAATTCATAATTAATTCATTAATTTAGGGCTGTTTTCTTAATTCATTTCGGATACGGTTTGAATAAAGCAGCCTTCAAACAATATTTTTATATTATTATTACTATTACTACAAAGTATGTAAATTAGTATACATTTACAGCTTTGCACATAAGCCTTTAAGAACAAAACCTATCCAAATGAACTTTATATTTTAATAATATATCTTTCTTTAACTAAGCGAGTTCTACTTGTTAGATAAAAGATACTGAAGCGCCTGCAAGCAACGGCGTCGGCAACATATACACACGGTGCAACACACTTGACGGAACTGTAGTCTCTAAGTTAATACACAGTACGGAACCTCTATCTTATTATACAGGTTGATCTCTAACTTATAACACGGTACTGTCGAAGGAAAAACGATTCTCTAAGTTAATATATCTCTAAGCTATTACACCTTCCGTCAATCTGGCCGTATTTGGTGCGAGTGTCTTTGCAACTCGAAAATTCGGAGTTATTTGAAAGTTAATTTTCAGTTCCAAATTCTCTTTAAGTTCAATCAATCTTCTTGCAGTGAGAAATCAATATCGGCCGTGTCGCTTTTAGATGGTTTTATAACCGAAGAGGAACATTTAAATTTTCTAAACCCTTGTAACGGACATTGATATCCTCTTTCAGTTCTTTCAAATGTTTCGTGTACAGTAGAATGTTAATGTTAATGTGTCAGCATTAATGTTATATTTTTCAATAACAGACGGTGGAGTTAAATTTTCGAAATCTTATATTTAATGTAGATATCAATAAATCGATCTTAGAACGAAATCCAAGTATAACTGAACTGACTTGAATAAGTTTCACGTTTTTCCCTTGTAATTCGGTTTGCACATTATTAAAAAAAGAAAATGATTTTTTCCGTTTAAATTTTTTTATAAAGTGCGCGTTAAGGAGTTAAAAATAGAATTTATTTCATCGACTCCAATAGAACCCCACCGGATTCAATCGACCCCTTCAAAGTTACCCCTGAGCTAGCGGTACGGTGGGATCGCTAAGCCCATCAGTCGCTGTCCTGGATAACGTAAGTGGTTGTTTGCGCAGCTTTAAACACAGTCGATTATTCATTGATAAATCTCGAAAAGAAAACTGACTAGTTTGTTAACACATTTATAAAATGTGGAGTATAGATATAGTTTTTGAAGATGAAGGTTCTCCGAAACGCGTCAGCGAAAGTAGAATTGACGAAGCTAGGGAAGGCGGATTATTATACTGAACACAGTGATAATAATCCTAGCAGAAAAGAAGAAGAATATAAAAAGAATTTCAACATTTATAAAAATCGTAATCACAAAGTAAGCAAACGGGGGTTGAAAAATAAACAGAAAGTGTAAAGATTGAGACTCAGGATGCGCTGGTTGTAAACACCGTCATTAAGGGTTAGGGTTAAGTTATTAATCGGGGGTTGAATCGGAACTCGACCATCAGCTGGAGACTAGAATTAGTTGCACGCAATGCCAAAGAATAAAAGCTTTTCCGATAGTTCTGTTTGCTAATGTTGTTCTTTTTGAATGCTAATTTAGTTGTGTCTGTACTCGGTATTGTACTGTGTGCGTTTTGGGAATTTGTATTCTGGAGCGACCGTCGTGGTGGTATCTTGAAATGAGCGCCTCCAGATCATATTTTTGAGGTGTGGTTGAATTTTATACGTAATATTTTTTTTAATCTGTTCTCACCATCGTAATCGGCGTTAAAATTTCACATGTTCAACATCCTTTGAAAACACGAGAATGACTCTGACAGTGATCAGTGTTCGTTATTTGTCTCATTGCGCGAAATGTGGATGCGAATATTAGGAATTTAAAGAGATCACTGCTGGTGTGCCACTGGGGTCATTGCTGTACTTGCTATACGAGGTGCCACGGTGGATGAAGAAACCACAGTGACTACGTTTGCGGGTTGGCGATAGCGTTACGGAAGCGACAGTAAATCACCCTGAAGGTTAATGCGTAAAACTTAACGAGGCTACGTCAAAGAGGAAGTAGTGCCAGTGCTAATAAACAGTAAAACTATTGAATACAGAAATAGGTAAATATTTTGGAATGATTCCCCCTCCCAGATTCAAAGCTGAACTGGAAGTCGCACATTACGAAGAAAATAAATGAGTCTGAGAATAGTTCAAGAATATGTATTGGCTATTTAGATTTAATGCACGATTAATTATAAGTAATAAATCGTTTTTATTTAATGAAGTTCTTCAGCCGGTGTGGAGCTATGGGCTGTAAATTTGGGGATGTGCCAAGAAAAATAATATAAAAAAGTTCAAATTATTGAAAACAATATACTTCGGTTTGTTAGCGAGTCGTGGTACATTCGCAAAGAAGATATTCACAGAGACCTTGAAGTGAACACATTTATTGCTGATATCAAGGCAGTGGGAACGAAGCATGGCCATTAGCTGACAATCAGATCCATTCCATGGAATGAACGTCTGACACACAGTGATCTATATAAAGTTATAACTACTAGGTAAGTTTGTATAGTTGTAGAGCCGCCTCGGTGGCCTAGTTGATGGCGTATTGAGCTTTCATTCCGAGGACCCGGGTTCGATTCCCGGCCAGAGCTTGGCATTTTCATACGCTATAAATCATCCCATCGTCTGCATTAGCCCAAGTGTGCACAATAGTCGGACGTTAAAAAAAAATGTATAGTTATAGAGCTTTAGTAAAAATTGCCTTATTTATAGACTGGTTTGACTAATGTAGGTCCGTTATGTTTATGTTGTAGGTGATCATAATGTGTCGTTTAAGTTTTGCTCTCAGTGATTTTTGTTCATTCCAAATGATCTTCGAAGAATATATGTTTGGCCATTTTTTTTCATTTACAAATTCCATGTTTGATGATTTATTACTTTTATAGGAAATGTGGATTAATCTGAATTTTCTTCAGGGTGATTTTGAAATTATTAAGGAAATACTTTTATAAATTCGGTTTATTATCCTGTAGTCCGTATAAGGAAGGAACGCGTCGTTATATTTTATTTAACAATTCTGTCAGAAATCGTTACCGCTCAGCTAGAAGGTCAGTGGGTAGAAAGTATCTTCAGTCATAAAACACAGATTGTCCATACGTCTGTCCCCGAGTAGAGCCATGTTTTCCAGCCCTTAAACCTCTAAGGGTAGTGATTTATTCCCAGACATTTGCATTCGGAATACATTATGTCTCTTAAAAACTACCTCAGTGCTCAGTGCCTGTATACAAGGTTGAACATTTACTGTCTTCTATTTCTGTTTGTTTAATCTTAATTTCATTTCATTCTCGATTTCTATTTTGTCCTTTCTTTGCGAATACGACCGGTAAACTTCAATAAGAAATGTTAGAATCCTTTTTTCTATGGAGGAAGTAAAACAGCGAATCCGTGCAAATTAGTCCGTCGAGTCACGACATGCCTATGTAATGCTATACGATAGGTTACAGTAAAATTATTTGCCACTAACCTGTCTTTGATTTATTTTAGTTTTATATATATATATATATATATATATATATATATATATATATATATATATCGCCATTTTAAAACAGGCTATGATGTTGGTTATTATTATTATTTTTTATTTAGCCTTTTATCTGGTAAGGAAGCATTCTAAGTATGAATTTTATTAATCAACTAATATAGAAATATGGAAATTTAAAAACAAATTAAAGAATGGCTTCTAGTGGGAAAGCGAAGCGTTTTCGGACTAAGTTTATTTGATTTTTTTCATATTTAAATGTATAGACTCAGCTTCCGAGAGATTGCTGTGTAGTTTTAAAACGCCCTGTATTTTCCAAAATTAAGGCAGCTTAAATCATGGTTATTTTAAATTTAACCACACCTTCAAAATCCAGTCACTGCACTTCTTAAGAATTAAGTTCTTCCACACCTTCAAAATCCGGTTCATCCACTTTTTTGAAAACGGTTCTTCCACGCCTTACATCCACTCCTTAAGAATCCGGTCCTTCTACACCTTGAAAATCCGGTACCTCCACTTTTTTGAATCCATTTCTTCCACACCTTACATCCACTCCTTAAGAATCCGGTCCTTCTACACCTTAAAAATCCAGTTCCTCCACTTTTTAAAATCCGGTTCTTTCACACCTTACACCCACTCCTTAAGAATCCGGTCCTTCTACGCCTTGAAAATCCGGTTCCTCCACTTTTTTGAATCCGGTCCTTCTACGCCTTGAAAATCTGGTTCCTCCACTTTTTTGAATCCGATTCTTCCACACCTTACACCCACTCCTTAAGAATCCGGTCCTTCTACGCCTTGAAAATCCGGTTCCTCCACTTTTTTGAATCCGGTTCTTCCACATCTTACATCCACTCCTTACGAATCCGGTCCTTCTACACCTTAAAAATCCGGTTCCTCCACTTTTCTGAATCCGGTTCTTCCACACCTTACAACCACTCCTTAAAAATCCGGTCCTTCTACACATTAATATTCCGATTCCTCCACTTTTTTGAATCCGGTTCTTCCACACCTTACATCCACTCCATAAGAATTCAGTTCTTCACTCCGTTCACGCTTATTATTAAATTAATGATTTTCAGTGACCGCACCGATTTGTATGACTACCGCTGGTTTTGTCTTGTCTACGTCATGACTTCATTAGTCTGATTGATATAGTGTGAAGACGTTAGAACAAATGGTGGATAAAGAAATTAATGGTAGACAAGAACCCTACTGAATCCCCTGAATGCACCTAAACAATAGAACGCCACGGATGGTTACAAATCGTTACACTTTTAATTACACGAGCTAAATAATGATATTAAAGAAACCTCAATTAGAGCTTGACAGAATAAAACGGACTTTGATGTGAAATGTCCCCTCTCGTCCCTATGGTATCTGATAATTGAATTGAGCTGACAAAGGGCTTCATTATATCTCGTAAGATTTCAAACAATGACTCGAATTACAAAACTCTTTTCAAGGAAAATAATTAACAAAACTATTCTTTGGACGTTTTGCGTAATACTTTTTCTATTGTGCTGTCTTGTTAGGACCGCCTGTAATTATAAGTAATGGGTTGAGGAATGTGTAATGAAGTGGTGTTTAGCGTCAGCAGGGATGTTCCTTACTTTGTTTTTTTTTATTTTATCGTTATTCGAAATATAAAAATGGTATATTAATACAGGCGTGTCCATCCCTAGGTTCATTGCACAAATACCTCCCCCCCCAATTTATAATAACGCCCGAAACCAAAACACATACTTTGACATGATATTGTCGCGTGAGGCTGCTAAGTTTAAAACACATACGAGGTGAGTTCAGAAAGTAACGAGAATTTTTAAATATGGCAGGCTTGGAGAGAGTCCAATTGTCAAACATTTTTTTTTATTATGTTGGTATACATGCCGTTGAAGTATGATAAAACTGTCAGATGTTTTCATTGTTGACTTTGTCTGTGACAGCCACTAAGGTTAGACGTGTTTTTATGAGCTCGGCGATTTTCGTTTGTTAAAAGAAATGGATCAAAGAATTTGTATCAAATTTTGCTTAAAAAATGGAATAAAGTGTAACAAAGTGTGTGAAATGTTAACAAAGGTCTATGGTGAGTCTCTTATGAGTAAAGCAAGAGATTACGAGTAGTATAAGCGTTTCCAAGAAGGCCGTGAAGACGTTGAAGACGACGAACGCTCTGGACGCCCCGGCACATCAACAACCGATGAAAAGTTGGAAAAAAGTGAAAGAAATGGTTATGAACAATCGCCGAATCACAATTAGAGAGGTCGCTGATGATGTTGGCATATCGATTGGATCATGTCATGACATTGTTTCCAATGTTTTGTGTATGAAACGCGTGGCAACAAAATTCGTTCCAAAATTGTTGAATTTTGAACAAAAACAACGGCGAATGGAAGTTGCTCAGGAGTCACTAAATGAAGTCAACGACGTTGCAGAATTACTGAAACGTATTATAACAGGTGACGAAACATGGGTTTACGGATATGACGTCGAAACTAAGGCTCAATCATCCCAATGGAGGCATTCTGGCTCGCCAAGACCGAAAAAGGCTCGACAAGTGAGGTCGAACGTGAAGGTTATGCTCACTGTGTTCTTCGATATTATGGCATAGTGCATCATGAATTCCTGCCACCAGGTGAAACGGTCAATAAGGAGTACTACCTACAAATTCAACTCCGTTTGCGTGAAGCAATCGAAAAAAAACTCCCGGATCTGTGGAAAAACAATCCATGGCTTTTGCAACACGATAACGCACCAGCTCACACTTCATTGCTTGTTCGTGAAGTTTTGGTCAAAAACAGTACTGTAATGATGCCCCAGCCTCCATATTCGCCGGACATGGCTCCGTGTGACTTTTTCCTATTTCCAAAAATAAAGAGAAACTTAAAGGGCCGTCATTTTACAGCCGTAGATGACATTAAAAGCGCAACACTGAAAGAACTAAAGGCTATCTCAAAGATCGAGTTTAAGAAGTGTTTCGAGGATTGGAAGAAGCGCTGGCAGAAGTGCATAATCTCCAATGGGACTACTTTGAAGGCGACAACATCAACGTAGAAGAATAAATAAATATTTTATTCAAAAAATTTATATTCTCGTTACTTTCTGAACACACCCCGGTATGTACGTTTTTAAAATGTAACATTTAAAAACTTGCATTTTATGAGGTCTAGCTCTGAGGTACATTTTAATCGTACGAATGTACAATTAAGTTATTGTAATCGTACTATTTCAAAGTAGCATCCTCCCTCCACAAAAACAAATCTACGAAATTTTCTTCATATTTAATGACATGACCAATACCTTATACACTTCTCAGGCCATTTTCAACGCTGTATAAAATATTCAGTTAACACCACTGTTAATGTAATGGTTTTCTTATAAAATTATCCTCCTAAAGTTCAGAATTGCTTAAATACAAAAAATACCCCCCCCCCCCGAAAAATTCTCATTGCGCTATGAACCCTGCTATTGGGCACCTCTGAGTGGTTGTATTAAAATTAGATTTTCTCAGCTTCCTTTACTCATAGCAGACTCACCATAGGCCTTTGTTAACATGTTATTGTGTAACACTTTGTTACACTTTATTCCATATTTTAGTGGCTGTCACAGACAAAGTCAACAATGAAAATAGCTGAACGTTTTTTTATACTTCAAGGGCATGTATACCAACATAATAAGAAAAAATGTTTGACAATCGGACTCTCCAGAAGTTTAACGCGAAATTTAAAAATTCTCGTTACTTTCTGAACACAACACGTATATAAAATTCACCCTAAATTTCAGCTAACTGAATATCGTGAATACGCGACATTTCAATGTGACCATTTGTTATCCGTATATCTGTTAATTAAATTACATCAAAGTCTGTGTTACTGTGTCGTCTCATTAGCTTCCAAGATGCGAGACTGAAAAGACAAAACTCTTTTGTTGAGAAAATAATTAGTAAAGAAAAACTATTCAAAAAACATTGTCTCATAAACCCGTGTGTTCCATTGTTCTTCGCGATATTACGTTCTCGTAATTAAATTTCTTATGGAGTGATTTAATTAGAAATGGATTGTGAAGCTTACTGATAGACTTATGTTTGAAACTGCAGCTCTGTAGCGTCTAAACGTTTAAGAAATTTGACGGTTTTTTTCAGCATTTAAAAGCAAAGTAACCAATGTAGCCTGGTGATACTTTTAGAATCTGTAGGTCTGTAATTGTGAAGCTTACTGATAGACTTATGTTTGAAACTGCAGCTCTGTAGCGTCTAAACGTTTATGAAATTTGACGGTTTTTTTCAGCATTTAAAAGCAAAGTAACCAATATAGCCTGGTGATACTTTTAGAATCTGTAGGTCTGTAATTGTGAATCTTACTGATAGACTTATGTTTGAAACTGCAGCTCTGTAGCGTCTAAACGTTTATGAAATTTGACGGTTTTTTTCAGCATTTAAAAGCAAAGTAACCAATATAGCCTGGTGATACTTTTAGAATCTGTAGGTCTGTAATTGTGAAGCTTACTGATAGACTTATGTTTGAAACTGCAGCTCTGTAGCGTCTAAACGTTTATGAAATTTGACGGTTTTTTTCAGCATTTAAAAGCAAAGTAACCAATATAGCCTGGTGATACTTTTAGAATCTGTAGGTCTGTAATTGTGAAGCTTACTGATAGACTTATGTTTGAAACTGCAGCTCTGTAGCGTCTAAACGTTTATGAAATTTGACGGTTTTTTCAGCATTTAAAAGCAAAGTAACCAATATAGCCTGGTGATACTTTTTAGAATCTGTAGGTCTGTAATTGTGAAGCTTACTGATAGACTTATGTTTGAAACTGCAGCTCTGTAGCGTCTAAACGTTTATGAAATTTGACGGTTTTTTCAGCATTTAAAAGCAAAGTAACCAATATAGCCTGGTGATACTTTTAGAATCTGTAGGTCTGTAATTGTGAAGCTTACTGATAGACTTATGTTTGAAACTGCAGCTCTGTAGCGTCTAAACGTTTATGAAATTCGACGGTTTTTTTCAGCATTTAAAAGCAAAGTAACCAATATAGCCTGGTGATACTTTTAGAATCTGTAGGTCTGTAATTGTGAAGCTTACTGATAGACTTATGTTTGAAACTGCAGCTCTGTAGCGTCTAAACGTTTATGAAATTTGACGGTTTTTTTCAGCATTTAAAAGCAAAGTAACCAATATAGCCTGGTGATACTTTTAGAATCTGTAGGTCTGTAATTGTGAAGCTTACTGATAGACTTATGTTTGAAACTGCAGCTCTGTAGCGTCTAAACGTTTATGAAATTTGACGGTTTTTTTCAGCATTTAAAAGCAAAGTAACCAATATAGCCTAGTGATACTTTTAGAATCTGTAGGTCTGTGATTGTGAAGCTTTCTGATAGACTTATGTTTGAAACTGCAGCTCTGTAGCGTCTAAACGTTTATGAAATTTGACGGTTTTTTTCAGCATTTAAAAGCAAAGTAACCAATATAGCCTAGTGATACTTTTAGAATCTGTAGGTCTTTTATAAATTCGCGCACGAGGGTGAGAGAGAAAAAGAGAAATCCTGCAACACCCATTTCCCAATATTGCAACTATAATGTAATAATCTGTTAAATGAACTTGGCATGTTAATATTGTACTACGGCCCGACAAATGTACTGTACCATTAATGTAATGCGACCATACATGATATTTGCAGATAATTAGACTTTTAAAACAATTTTCCGGTTAGTTACATCATCAAAATAGATGAAAGCAAATTGCTAGAGACCCCTGTATTATGGAGGTTAAACAGTTTTAAATGTAACGGTACAGAAGGAATTTATTTGGTGGGTTGTTACAAATATTTTTTTTTTTACTAGACAAGTCAACTTTATTAATCAATAAAACTAACGGGCGTTGTGTAACTCGTATACTGTTTTATCGTACATTTGATAGTATCAAATATCAATATATTTTTTTTACTCTTCGTTTCCCTGTTTCAAAGATCAACTTTGTCCCCTTGGATCTTTCGTGGTCGCCATTCTTCCGAAGATTGTATCCCGTTTCATTATTTTTTAAACAATTGTTTAACGCGTTCGCCTTATGTCTTTTGAGCCGCCTCGGTGGCCTAGTTGATAGCGTACTGGGCTTTCCCCCCGAGGACCCGGGTTCGATTCCCGGCCAGGGCTTGGCATTTTCATACGCTATAAATCATCTGCATTAGCCCAAGTGTGCACAATAGTCGGACGTTAAACACAAAAAAAAATTATGTCTATTGTTTATATATTGTTTAACGCATTCGCCTTATGTCTATTGTTTATATATTGTTTAACGCATTCGCCTTATGTCTATTGTTTATATATTATTTAACGCATTCGCCTTATGTCTATTGTTTATATATTATTTAAAGCATTCGCCTTATGTCTATTGTTTATATATTATTTAACGCATTCGCCTTATGTCTATTGTTTATATATTATTTAACGCATTCGCCTTATGTCTATTGTTTATATATTATTTAACGCATTCGCCTTATGTCTATTGTTTATATATTGTTTAACGCATTCGCCTCATGTCTATTGTTTATATATTGTTTAAAGCATTCGCCTCATGTCTATTGTTTATATATTATTTAACGCATTCGCCTTATGTCTATTGTTTATATATTGTTTAACGCATTCGCCTCATGTCTATTGTTTATATATTATTTAAAGCATTCGCCTTATGTCTATTGTTTATATATTATTTAACGCATTCGCCTTATGTCTATTGTTTATATATTGTTTAACGCATTCGCCTCATGTCTATTGTTTATATATTATTTAAAGCATTCGCCTTATGTCTATTGTTTATATATTATTTAACGCATTCGCCTTATGTCTATTGTTTATATATTATTTAACGCATTCGCCTTATGTCTATTGTTTATATATTGTTTAACGCATTCGCCTCATGTCTATTGTTTATATATTATTTAACGCATTCGCCTTATGTCTATTGTTTATATATTATTTAAAGCATTCGCCTTATGTCTATTGTTTATATATTATTTAACGCATTCGCCTTATGTCTATTGTTTATATATTATTTAAAGCATTCGCCTTATGTCTATTGTTTATATATTATTTAACGCATTCGCCTTATGTCTATTGTTTATATATTATTTAACGCATTCGCCTTATGTCTATTGTTTATATATTATTTAACGCATTCGCCTTATGTCTATTGTTTATATATTGTTTAACGCATTCGCCTCATGTCTATTGTTTATATATTGTTTAAAGCATTCGCCTCATGTCTATTGTTTATATATTATTTAACGCATTCGCCTTATGTCTATTGTTTATATATTGTTTAACGCATTCGCCTCATGTCTATTGTTTATATATTATTTAAAGCATTCGCCTTATGTCTATTGTTTATATATTATTTAACGCATTCGCCTTATGTCTATTGTTTATATATTGTTTAACGCATTCGCCTCATGTCTATTGTTTATATATTATTTAAAGCATTCGCCTTATGTCTATTGTTTATATATTATTTAACGCATTCGCCTTATGTCTATTGTTTATATATTATTTAACGCATTCGCCTTATGTCTATTGTTTATATATTGTTTAACGCATTCGCCTCATGTCTATTGTTTATATATTATTTAACGCATTCGCCTTATGTCTATTGTTTATATATTGTTTAAAGCATTCGCCTCATGTCTATTGTTTATATATTATTTAACGCATTCGCCTTATGTCTATTGTTTATATATTGTTTAACGCATTCGCCTCATGTCTATTGTTTATATATTATTTAACGCATTCGCCTTATGTCTATTGTTTAACGCATTCGCCTCATGTCTATTGTTTATATATTGTTTAAAGCATTCGCCTCATGTCTATTGTTTATATATTATTTAACGCATTCGCCTTATGTCTATTGTTTATATATTGTTTAACGCATTCGCCTCATGTCTATTGTTTATATATTATTTAAAGCATTCGCCTTATGTCTATTGTTTATATATTATTTAACGCATTCGCCTTATGTCTATTGTTTATATATTATTTAACGCATTCGCCTCATGTCTATTGTTTATATATTATTTAACGCATTCGCCTTATGTCTATTGTTTATATATTGTTTAACGCATTCGCCTCATGTCTATTGTTTATATATTATTTAACGCATTCGCCTTATGTCTATTGTTTATATATTGTTTAAAGCATTCGCCTCATGTCTATTGTTTATATATTATTTAACGCATTCGCCTTATGTCTATTGTTTATATATTATTTAACGCATTCGCCTCATGTCTATTGTTTTATATTGTTTAACGCATTCGCCTTATGTCTATTGTTTATATATTGTTTAACACATTCGCCTTATGTCTATTGTTTATATATTGTTTAACGCATTCGCCTTATGTCTATTGTTTATATATCGTTTAACGCATTCGCCTTATGCCGATTGTTTAATCAATTGTTTAACGCATTCGCCTTATGTCTATTGTTTATATATTGTTTAACGCACTCTTTCTTTTATCTTTTAATGTCTTGTTTAATGATTTCCTTAGAATTCTCAATTCCGTTAATTTCATAGCAAAACAACATTATTATAAAATTAGTAAATAAATAAAAAATAATAATATTTTAATACTAACAAAACAATGATTTTAATGGTATAATGTATTGAAAATGTATGCTATTTGGTAACGTTCAGTGTACGAGTAGTGTAACGGCGGAGCAGTTAGTAGAATTAATGAGGGATGGAGTTACAAAAACGAGGGTGAGAACAGAAATGGCGGAATTTAATGAAAGCCCGCTCAGGCTGCGAACTCTGGCATTAAGGCAAGGTAATTGTAAGTTATAAAACACAGGCATTGATGCGGGGCGAGCGGTTGGGTTAGGTTAGGCAGAACTGATTGAGAAGCAAACACAACGCGCCTGGCTAAGTTACATCAGCACTGTTTCTGTACATCGGCACTGTTTTTTGGGTGCAATGACATTCAACATTGTAAATATTGTTAAATATTGCAGAAAGAACGGTTAACAGTTAATTGTATTCCTATAAAAACTGTATGTTTATTATTTTTATTCTAACCAAAAACATGACACGCATCAGCTGTGCTGTCGTACACAACGGAAACACTGGACTGGGAAGAAATGAAATTACTTACACTAGTTCAGAGAAAAAGTTTTTTCCAACTATACTAATGAAAACCAGGGATTAGCTGCTAAAGGCAAGGGAACAGCTTGTAGTAGTAACGCCATATTCGAACCTATTACCTTTAGATGCGCAAATCTACAGAGGCAGCAGACTACCAGTAACTTAGCACCTCGGTCTTCACATGCAGGTCTTCAGAGAAAAACTATATGTTTGCGGCGAAGAGTCTGAGTGTTCACAAACCAAAAAAAAAGGACACAGCTAGAATATCAAAAATAGAAAGGAAAAAATGAAGTTATGGTGAAAGAAGAAGAAAAGTATGGTAAAACGAATTAAAAGAATAAAAAATATGTTTTAAGATAGTGTTATTACGAGTAATTAAAATCTATACTTTTTAATAAACCATACGAAGGATTGTTGTTGTTTCCATATTCATGACTAGCTGTACCCGGCCACGCGTTGCTGTGGTTCAGTTTAACAATGCATTAACGAAACATTGAAATGGAATCGTAAAATTGAAAATTTGGTATCGTAAATGGATCGTAAATCGGACACATTGAAATGGAATCATAAATGGATCGTAAATCGGACACATTAAAATGGAATTGGAATCTAAAATTGGAAATTTGGTATCGTAAATGGATTTTAAATCGGACACATGGAAATGAAATCGTAAATGGATCGTAAATCGGATACATTGAAATGGAATCGCAAATGGATCGTAAATCGGACACATTGAAATGGAATCGTAAAATTAGAAATTTGGTATCGTAAATGGATCGTAAATTGGACACATTGAAGTGGAATCGTAAATGGATCGTGAATCGGGCACATTAAAATGGAATATGAAATTGGAAATTTGGTATCGTAAATCGGACACATTGAAATGGAATCTAAAATTGGAAATTTGGTTATAGTAAATGGATCATAAATCGGACACATTGATATGGAATCTAACATTGGAATTTTGGTATCGTAAATGAGACACATTGAAATGGAATCATAAAATTGAAAATTTGGTATCGTAAATCAGACACATTGAAATGGAATCATAAATTTGGAAATTTGGATATAGTAAATGGAACGTAAATCGGACACATTGATATGGAATCTAACATTGGAATTTTGGTATCGTAAATGAGACACATTGAAATGGAATCATAAAATTGAAAATTTGGTATCGAAAATCAGACACATTGAAATGGCATCATACATTTGGAAATTTGGATATAGTAAATGGATCGTAAATCGAACACATTGATATGGAATGTAAAATTGGAAATTTGGTATCGTAAATCAGACACTTTGAAATGAAATCTTTAAATTGGAAATTTGGTATCGTAAATCAGACACATTGAAATGGAATCATAAATTTGGAAATTTGGTATCGTAAATGGATCGTAAATCGGACACATTGAAATAGAATCGTGAAGTTAGAAATTTGGTATCGTAAATGGATCGTAAATCGGACACATTGAAATGGAATCGTATATTTTGCAGTATAACGTGTGTTGTTGATTTTACGTTCAACAGTGGGCCTAGTTAAAATAAAACGTTACCCCTCATAGATGTGACATCTATATAACAGTAGGTAAAAAAAGCAAATGGGTTGCATTGTCCGTATTCGAATGCAACGTAAAATTTCAAAGCAATCGGTGACGGCTCCAAAATTTTCGGAGATTTAATGTTTTTTTAAAAAAATGAGCATTTACATTTTTGTTTCTATAGATTTGTAAATTTACTGTATTGTTATTTCGGAAATATATTTATATAAATATTTTGTTACAACTTATTCATTACGTTTTGAAAATAACGTTTACAAAGAACTATGCATTTGCAATTAACGTTTAACATAATACTAGAGATAGGAATAGGAAATGATGTTCAACAATTGATAATCTAATCGCGAATCAAACTAATGGGCTAAGGCACAAAGACGTTATGAGCGCCTCCCCCCCCCAGATGAAGGGGAAAAGGAAATTGAAAAGATTGAGACAAAGGATGTCGTGGTTGTAAATACCCTCGTTAAGAGACGATAAGGGTAAGTTATTAAAGGAGGGTTGAATCGGAACTGGTCGATCAAGAGCGGACCGAAATTATTCGCACGCAACTACAGAAAAATGTGTTTCGTTACTCTCGTTGGATTTGTGAACGCGATCAGGAAAACGGAATATTTGTTTCGAATGTTATTGTTGTCAGCGATACTTGAAAAGAAAACATTAGTGTCGATGAATAACTTTATCTTATAATAAATTGTGTAATATTCAACTTTTAATATTTAAAAACTTATTTATAGAAACAAATAAAGGGATATTTGTTGAAAACACGTTTACTAATCTAATACTGTAATATGTGAACTGTAAAACCGAGACGTTTATGAAGCATATTCTTGCAACGTTTTATAAGGGCAGCAAAGGGCAAAATTGTATCTCAAAGTAAAAATAAAAGGAAAAATTACATTCGGGAACTTTTTTGCATTTAATTATTTCAGCATAAAATTTAAAGCAGTCCCTGACTCGCTGACGTGATTGAAGCAGATTTCCAAAAGTGTTTTTGTTTAACTTACTACCGCCAAATTATTTTTTAATTTTCAACGGATTTTAAAAGTACAAAATACTAATTTATCCTATTTTTAATTGGGATTCAGAGATTCAAAAACATTTGAGACAAAAGCGTTATGATTTTATTAAGATTGTTTTTAGATGGACGCCATTTTGAAACTGTTGAACTAGCTGGTTAACGAACTTGTCCAAACTATTTTTGTGCCGAGTGTGCAAGTGACATAGAAACGTGTCAGTCACGTAGACCTAAGTAGAAAATAACTTTCACTATACTTGTCGTGATCTCGCACATTTTTTATTCTCTTTTATTATTTCAACATAAAATTTAAAGCGATCCCCGACTCGCTGACGTGATTGAAGCAGATTTCCAAAAGTATTTTTGTTTAACTTACTACCGCCAAATTATTTTTTTAATTTTCAACGGATATTAAAAGTACAAAATACTAATTTATCCATTTTTTTTAATTGTGATTCAGATATTCAAAAACATTTGAGACAAAAACGTTATGATTTTTTTAGGATTGTTTTTTGTATAGACGCCATTTTGAAACTGTTGAACTAGTTGGTTAACGAACTTGTCCTAACTATTTTTGTGCGGAGTGTGCAAGGGGCCTAGAAACGTGTCATCAATCAAGTAGACCTAAGTAGAAAATAACTTTCATTATCCTTGTCGTGATCTCGCATTTTATTCTCTTTTCCCATTCTATTCGTTAAAACTCGGTTGATTTTATTTCACGTGTCGCTTGGCAGAGTACCAACATTTCAAAACAAAAAATTACCTCACATCTGTTCTAGTGGTCATAAATACGTATGTTTGTTAGTTTATCTACGCTATTAAATCTTGACATATACTAACAGGTTTATCTATGTTATTGCAATTTATTTTTACACATATTTGAAACTATGTGCCATTAGGTTTATCTATGCTATTATGCAATTTTTTAAAATACGTTACAAAGAGTATTTATGCACGTAAATAAATTTTGTTCTTTTTAATACTTTTATAAATTAATGTTTAAATACGTCAGAATTTGTAACGCACATGGCAACCTTACTTTTGATAAGGTTCCCGGTCTGGGTGTTACCATAATGGCCGCGTTAATACCTTATTTTCCAATAGATACTCGCTGATGTATCGGCACGTAGAGGTTGCGTAAGATCTCGCATACAGCGGGGAAAGCTCAAACGACCAGGCAACGAGGGGTGTACACAAATCATTAACAAGTGATTATGTTCTTACGGGAACGGAAATTTTATAGTTTTGCGTAGAGGTTATTGCTTCGGCTGTACTAAAAGGGTCAGTGGGTTATCGCGTACTCCGCTCGTAAAACACAAATTGCCCATAAGTCTGACTCCAATCCGGGCCGCGTTTTCATGCCCTAAAGTTGCCAGCAGTGATTTATTTTTCAGCGTTACCAACTGAATAACAAAACTTCTGAAGCTATTAATTACATGCCTGTATAATCACTTGTAGTTAGTTCTATTATTAGTAATCTTCAGTTCGAACATTATAAAGAAATTAATTGTGGCTTTTATCTATCTTTGTGATTATTAAAGTTTCATTTAATTTTCCTTCTTTATATATATATATATATATATATATATATATATATATATATATATATATATATATAATTATATTATATATTATATACTATATATATATATATATATATATATATATATATATATATATATATATATATATATATATATATATATATACGAGGTGTGTTCAGAAAGTAACGAGAATTTTAATTTTTTGAACAAAATATTTATTTATTCTTCTACATTGATGTTGTCGCCTTTAAAATAGTCCCCATTGGAGATTATGCACTTGTGCCAGTGCTTCTTCCAATCCTCGAAACACTTCTCAAACTCGATCTTCGAGATAGCCTTTAGTTCTTTCAGCGATGCGCTTTTAATGTCATCTACGGCTGTAAAACGACGGCCCTTTAAGGTTCTCTTTATTTTTGGAAATAGGAAAAAGTCACACGGAGCCATGTCTGGCGAATATGGAGGATGAGGCATAGTTACATTACTGTTTTTGGCAAAAACTTCACGAACAAGCAATGAAGTGTGAGCTGGTGCATTATCGTGGTGCAAAAGCCATGAATTGTTTTTCCACAGATCCGGGCGTTTTTTTTTTTTTTTTTTTTTTTTTTTTTTGGATTACTTCACGTAAACGGCGTTGAACTTGTAGGTAGTAGCCTACTCCTTATTGACCGTTTCACCTGGTGACAGGAATTCATGATGCACTATGCCATTAATATCGAAGCACACAGTGAGCATAACCTTCACGTTCGACCGCACTTGTCGAGCCTTTTTCCAGCACTTTTTCCAGATGTTTCGAGATGACTTCCAGCACTGCTTCCAACAACGAAAAATTCGCATGGAGCGTTGTATGGATAGAGAAGGGGTGTATATTGAAGGTGATAATAAGTAATTATGTATAAAAAGAAAATACAATTTTTTACAACGCCAGTCTCGTTATTTAATAGCCACACCTCGTATTTATAGTACCCGTGCTACTGAAGAAATTAAATATTTTGTACTATACTATACACGACTACTCGGACTTACTATTTATAGTACCCGTGCTGCTGAAGTAATTAAATATTTTTGCACTATACTATACACAACTACTCAGACTTACTATTTATAGTACCCGTGCTGCTGAAGTAATTAAATATTTTTGCACTATACTATACACGACTACTCAAACTTAGTATTATAGTACCCGTGCTGCTGAAGTAATTAAATATTTTTGCACTATACTATACACGACTACTCAGACGTACTATTTATAGTACCCGTGCTGCTGAAGTAATTAAATATTTTTGCACTATACTATACACGACTACTCAAACTTAGTATTATAGTACCCGTGCTGCTGAAGTAATTAAATATTTTTGCACTATACTATACACGACTACTCAGACTTACTATTTATAGTACCCGTGCTGCTGAAGTAATTAAATATTTTTGCACTATACTATACACGACTACTCATACTTACTATTTATAGTACCCGTGCTGCTGAAGTAATTAAATATTTTTGCACTATACTATACACGACTACTCAGACTTACTATTATAGTACCCTTACTGCTGAAGTAATTAAATATTTTTGCACTATACTATACACGACTACTCAAACTTAGTATTATAGTACCCGTGCTGCTGAAGTAATTAAATATTTTTGCACTATACTATACACGACTACTCAGACGTACTATTTATAGTACCCGTGCTGCTGAAGTAATTAAATATTTTTGCACTATACTATACACGACTACTCATACTTACTATTTATAGTACCCGTGCTGCTGAAGTAATTAAATATTTTTGCACTATACTATACACGACTACTCAGACTTAGTATTATAGTACCCGTGCTGCTGAAGTAATTAAAAAGGAACAAGTATTATTTTGCAGAAACTAATTTCGTTACGGCGGAATTATTGTTTCGCAAAAGCTCCTCAATTCAGCCGTTTTAATTTGCTATTCATAAATAAAATCCGCGAACAATAGTAATTGCGGATGATTGTATTTAATAACGCTTGGCACAAGGGTGTTCATTAAATTCGAAATCAAGTCCTTCTGTGCAGCGAGGTCTTTGCCCCTCAAGCGTTTGTTTCCTTTATATTCGGCGATGAAGCATTATTCTCTCAATCTTCGTCAGAGTGGGAACACAATAAAGAAATAATAAAACAGAAATATATGATATCGCGTTCGCTGCTAACACAATTAGTTTTACCCTGGCATTGTACTCGTTTCCAAACAATGAAAAAGTACAAAATTAACCGTACGGTATGATTAATATACAGTTGGTAATATACACGTATAATAATAACGCTTTTATTTGAGAATTTTATTGGAAAATGAGCTGTTTAGCATCGTATTACTACTCGTATACCGGTTCAAATCATACATATTACCGGGTCAAAGGTCTAAAACCGGAACTTTGATTTTTATCCCTAGAATTATTATTTGGGGATGTGTAATAGCTTACAGATTTATTAACTTAGAGATTCGTTTTTCCTTCGACGGTACCGTGTTATAAGTTAGAGATCGACCTGTGTAATAAGGTAGAGGTTCCGTACTGTGTATTAACATAGAGACTACAGTTCCGTCAAGTGTGTTGCACCGTGTGTATATTGCCGACGCTGCTGCTTGCAGGCGCTTCAGTATCTTTACAGTTTACAGTTGAATATATTGTCAGTACTATGGTCAACAACATATCTAAATGTTAATTTTTGACAATTATCTGTATAGAAAAATTGAAATATTGGTGTGTTATCGAAAAAAAACAACGTAAGTTTATATGAGTTCATTAATTCATAATTAATTCATTAATTTAGGGCGGTTTTCCTAATTCATTTCGGTATGGTTTGAATAAAACAGCCTTCAAACAATATTTTATATTATTATTACTATTACTACTACATATGTAAATTATATACATTTACAGCATTGCACATAAGCCTTTAAGAACAAAACCTATCCAGATGAATTTTATATTTTAATAATATATCTGTCTTTAACTAAGCGAATTCTACTTGTTAGATAAAAGATACTGAAGCGCCTGCAAGCAATGGCGACTGCAACATATACACACGGTGCAACACACTTGACGGAACTGTAGTCTCTATGTTAATACACAGCACGGAACCTCTACCTTATTACACAGGTCGATCTCTAATTTATAACACGATACTGTCGAAAGAAAAACGAATCTCTAAGTTAATATATCTCTAAGCTATTACACCTTCCCAATTATTTTCAATCTGTCGATAAGACACTAAATATGGATGCAATAACATGAGAAGCATATACCTATTGATACATACAAGTAGACTCACAACGGCCGCCTCGGTGGTCTAGTTGATAACGTACTGGGCTTTCACCCCGAGAATCCGGGTTCGATTCCCGGCTTGGCATTTTCATACGCTATAAATCATCCCTTCGTCTGCATTAGCCCAAGTGTGCACAATAGTCGGACGTTAAACAGCAAAAAAAAGCTATTCTCCTCTCGTGTCTTGTTGTTGCTGATATCATCATTCAGTTATCAGCGAAAACATTTGAATGGACATTCAACACCTGTAACTGTTACTGAATGCTTTAATTTGTTCGCCGATAGTCGGCATTTTGAGCTGGATAACTTCACCAGTAATGAACGCGTGCGGTGACAGCGGAGTATATTTTTATTTAATTTAATTAATTAATCTAATTAACTGTACTTAGTGACACAGAACTTAGCGTGGACCTGTTCGGCGTAATTCCAATTTTGATCTCGAGTTAATTTTGAAAGCTCGAACCGCGATGGTGTCGCAACCCCCGAGAAAACTGTGGCCGTTCCACATTTACAATTTCAAATTAGTTCGGGATTTAACTAACAATCCTTTACTATGTTAGGTCAAGCTTTACTAATAACAAGCTTGTTTACGTACAATTTTACAATGGTCTAGTGTAAGAAAACATTTATACAATTTTGTTTCAAAAGGAATTTACAGAAATACTGAACTCTACAATTTTAATTGAAAATGTTCTGTGCTGAAAGCTACATAGGATGGTTATAATCTATTTTAGGTAATATTATTTTATTAAACAATACGATATTGTTCCTAGATAAGCATGTGGCTGCATGGCGGTACCTTTCTTTTCCCTTTCCAAATATAATTACTATATTCCAGTTATCTGAATCGCCTTTGGTAACGATATTTTGTTTTAAAAGAATTTCTAAATGAGCCTCTGGGAGGTTGGGGGGGGTTATAGCTGCTCCGCCCTTATAACAGAAACGTATTAACTATTTTACGCCAGCGCACGGTACAAATTTTATTTAATTACCATCTAAAGACATTGACAAATAAAAGTGCTGGATATTAATACATTTTAGAGTTCTCTGTTATTACTGGCTCTGGATTGTCACTCGTGTTCCCCAAACTTGGACCAGTATTTCACTGGCAGATGATGATGCATCCTAACGTCTCAGTCGTGTTCCCTGTTCAGGAAGTGGCCAAATATATTCTCAATTACTTGGCCGGCACATGTTCGCCGCAGGACCCTGGCTGCAGAAAGGAGAGAGAGACGGCCTCAAAGCACCCCGCTACGCTATGCTGCTCGTTTCTTATTTTTGTTCGCAAGGTGACGCGGAAGGCTACAGCGCTCTTATTTTGATTCTACTCTTGTGTAATCTCATTTGAATCAATAATAATAATAGGAGCTTGTAAGATCAAACGTAGAACCTTTGATTAATTTGTTTTTAACGTCCGACTATTGTGCATACTTGCGCTAATGCAGACGATGGGATGATTTATAGCGTATGAAAATGCCAAGCCCTGGCCGGGAATCGAACCCGGGTCCTCGCCGGGAAAGCCCAGTACCTATCAACTAGGCCACCGAGACGGCATGTTGCACGACAGCTGTTGTTTTGTTTATGAAACAAGTATCAATAATTAAAAAAAAAAAACAATCAGTATGACACAAAACTCACAAACAAATCTTTCAATAATAATCCGCTTAGGAATGTATGGATAAAATAGGTCAAAAACTGCATAATTTTTCAAATCGGTTCAGTATATATTTTGCTTCAAATCGGTTCACTAAGTGCAACAAATTTATTTTTAATTCAAATTATAACAATATAGCTTTCGGTTATTTATCTTGAACAACAAAAATGTCATTGAAATCGGACTACATTAATTGTAATAATTAGACTCCGTTTAAAAAAAAAAAAAGAAAAAGGGAGGGAGGGATAGACAGAGTGAGTGAAAGATCGGAACGTATAACCTTTATTTGCTCACCGAATTTCATGGATTGCTTACGTCAGAACGAAAGGAGAAAGTTACTGCTATTCTCCATTTCCGGCCACGTTCCAAAGGGTTGTGTATAAAGAGGGTTACGGCAGATATTACATTTATTATTCAATAATATGTTTCAGTAAAAAAAGCTGTGCGTTTATAGCGTGCGCCGTTGTTCGTTTGAAGAGAATAAAATGTAATGCTTTATTTAACTCCGGAAACCGCAATTACATGTATCATTTCGTTTGCATATATCGATTCCATTATTAAATCCAGTTATTACTGTTTATTCCGACATTCGCCGTCATTTTTGTTTATGTAAATACACGATTTTTTGAGTGATTCGATCAACTGTCGCTTTAATGTGGCCGATTTAAAACAAAAAACCGCAGGGGGGGTGCAGACTAGCTGCACCTATTGAGAGGATTTAGACGTCCCTCGCGGCATCCGAGTCTAACACACACTTACTCTTACAACACTGCACTCACGACTTTACACTTACATTTAGGGAGGCCTCAGTGTGCTTTTCGCCTTAAAATAACAAATGAAAACAAAAACTCAGCAACTAGAAAACGAAATATTTAGCCTGTGTTTAAATAATAGACTTAGGAAAACGTTAAAGGCCGAGTTTCCGGTTAGTGTTTAGTGTATCAGCATACCTAAACTTGTTGGCTTATTGTGTTTTAGTCGCTAAGTTTATGTTTTGAGTTAGGCGCGCTTGAGAACGAGTTGAACCACGCGCTCGAAGCACAACTGATTGGTGATGCCAGAATATGCAACAATAATAACATAAGTATTCTCTCATTGAGTGACAATTTTAAAGCATAATAATTGATTTACTGAGGAATTTTATTTCGGTAGGGAGACAGCTACTGTAAGAGCCAAACTTAGGCTAAAGACCATAAAATGTATTCTGATATAAAAGACAAGACACACACACACACACACACACACACACACACACACACACACACACACACACACACACACACACAATTTTGTAGAAAAATCAATTGAGTTATTATTCTTTTAATATTATTAAATATATATAATGGATAAATAGGTAAAAGAAATGTTTATACTGTTATAAAATTAGTATTTGTTTAATGCGTTAGTTACACTGCCTTGTACTTTAATGACTCTCGTTTCGTAGAACCGCGATTACAATGTCTTTAATGATGTCAATTTCGTTGTAAAAGGAATTAAGGGCGGATAATTACCCCTTTACAAAAGGAAATTAATTAGCACATAATTATTTTTGATAATAGCTATTCGCGTCGGCGATTTTTTTTCTTTCCCCTGAAATCAAAATTTTAATTAAATTTCTGAACAAACGTAATTGCAGGTGATTGTGTTTCATAACGACTCGCACAATAGGATTCATTAAAAACCAAAATTATCCTCTCCTCTAATGAGCGGTTTTGCTTCGTTATCATTTTGTTCCCCTGGTGGCAACACGACTGCCGTACTGTAACATTGTAAAGGGCAAAAGCAAATGGATCATTAAAACTGAAGTGGTTTTTTCGCTGAAAAATATATAATTACGGAAAAGCTATTACGGATAAAACACTGCGCATTGTGCTATTAAATAAGTTCCCGTCGCGGTATGAGATGTTAGTGTTAGTGTTGTTAACATGGTGAGAGCAGATCCAAGACCATGATATGTGTACCGATCATTATACCACTGAAACTCGATATTAGGTGTTGAAATGTTTGGTCAGTAAACTACAAAATTATTATGGGAAATTCTCGAGATATTTTAATACTGTGTCTCATTACTTCCTTACACACATTGAAGACGTCACGGACACTGACAAGCGGAGAATTAATCATGCGGTTTGCAACTGGCTACCTGGAATTTAATTTCGAATAACACATTATTTCTTTAAGTGATATTTTTCGTAAAAATCTCTGATTTCACCACAGCAATCAGCGATACAATCTACGTGGTTCAGCATGTTTATCAGGTCGGCTACTAGGCACTTTTTTGGTTCGCAATGGCGAAACTAATTCTTGTTTATAATTGGCCGGATCTCTCCTATTTCCTCCCGAGCAAGTTATGGTGTGTAGTTGTTCCGGATGTCGGTAGGCTGCGTGTAGTGGGCGATGTTCAGCCTGACAACGATTTTCGACCTGCATTTATACTCGAAATTATGGCGGGCACAATAATGTCTCAGAATTCCATTGTTAAAACTAGAGTAAGAACGCACTAATACGAACGAAGTTCTTATGCGCGGGAGATGCGCCGGCAGTGGTGTATTAGTCGAGCGTAGTATAAACCCGAGATAAGCGTGCACTGCGAACCAATCAGAAGCGAGTATTTGTTGACGCGAGTGAACTGTTTCGCAGGCTTTGGCTGTTTAAAAGCCGGGAGAGAAGTACGGAGATTGTTAGCGTGGTTGTTTAGGTGTTAACAAGCGGAACTATGTTGTGTAACTCGTATAAATCTTTCAGATTTCATTGAAAATACACAAATTTACAGCAACAGCCGGAGTTCATGTCATTTTTTCTGTGAACATCAACACTTTAAATATTAATTCAGACAGATTTTACCCCTGACAGCGATTATGAAATAGGTTTTTTAATAATGTAAATATGTTATTCTCTTACTATTTTAAATAACCGTTTTTAATTTTTTTTTTTATTTAATACTCATAACCAATCTTTACAGATTCGACCAATGGTTTACATCTACAAAAAAATCACATTTGTAGGATATCTATTACATTAATAACTTCCTTCACATCACTGGAGCGCTTCATGAGGTTCAGTCCTCTTGAGGCGGCGAATGTTGCCGGCCACTTCACGTACTGCCTCCATCTCACAATTTTCATGCGTAAGAAGCCGTAGATTATGACTAGTTGCACATTTTTTAACTTCCTCTGTGACAAGCCTGATGGTCAAGTCCCGATGTAAATCATTGTTACGAATATACCATGGGCATTGACTATTCCTCGCAAGACTTTGTTTTGGAATTTTTTTATTATTTTTATATTCGACGGTTTTGTACAACCCCACAATTGTAAGCCATATGTCCATACTGGTTTCAATATTTGTTTATATATTAAAATTTTATTCTGCACTGAAAGCTCAGAGTTACGTCCAAGCAGCCAGTAAAGTTTTCTATATTTTATTCTAAGCTCTTTAACCTTTTTCTTTACATGGACTTTCCGCTTGAGCTTCGTATCCAGGGTCAACCCCAAGTATTTGGCATTGTTGGAGTAAGGGACAACTTGAGCATTGATAAAAAATGGATGGGTGGAAATCTTCCCATTATCCGTTATTTTGGAAAAAAACGGATTGTGCTGGATAACGTGCTTGCACAAAATTACGCCGCCTCGGTGGCCTAGTTGATAGCGTACTGGGCTTTCACTCCGAGGACCCGGGTTCGATTCCCGGCCAGGGCTTGGCATTTTCATACGCTATAAATCATCCCATCGTCCGCATTAGCCCAAGTGTGCACAATAGTGAAAAAAAAAAAAATGCACAAACTTACAAAACTGGCTGTTTGTAATCAACGCGTAGGCCTATTTTAAATTACGGGTCTTGGCTTTACTATGACTGCCGCTTCAGTAGCTCATTTTCCAGCGGGAATTCCATAAAAGTACCAGAAATGTATTACTATAATAGAGCACTTGGCCAGGATATGACAAAGAAAGATTCCGCCAGATTTTGCATGAATCACTGCACATGCAGAAGTTTGCGCAAAAGTGGTGCCGAAACTTCCAACTCCAGAGCAAAAGGAATATAGTGACCATTTGTGCTGACCTTCTAAACAACACTCATAATTATCGAGAATTTTTAGTCAGTGATTACTTGTGATGAATCGTGGTTTTATACATATGATCCTGAAACATTCGATGCATTGAAAGTCGATGCCCACATCACAATTGCAAGAACAGCTAAAATGAATGAGCAAATCAAATTACAAGGTCATGATGAATGTTTTTTTTTGTGACAATCTTTTTATTGTTTACGTTCTCTAGGTTCTTAAACGAGAACCCTTCTTGAACGAGTGAGGAGACGAAGAACCGATTTGTGGAAGAGCAGTTCCTGGCTGCTTCACCTAAACCGTGCGCCTGCCCATTCCGCCTTGCCTGTGAAGGCGCTATTTGCCGAATAAGGCATCAGAATGTTAGACCACCCACCGCATTCACCCGATCTGGTTCTCTGTGATTTTTTTCATTATCTGGGTTAAATCAGAGCTAAAGGGGACAAGATTTCACAGTGTGGAATCGGTGAAAGCAAAAGCGACGGAGGTTCCCAACAAGCTGACTTGTAGCACTGCTTTGTGCAATGGAAAATTCGTAAGTTGTACGGATCCGCGAGTAGAGTGCATTGAAGCGGATAAACTTTGAAAGGTTTTGTAGCACCAGTCCGGTTGTTTAGTTCTTATAGTCGTTTCAGTTGTTACAATTACATTGTCACATTTATTCTAATGTGCGTTGCTCCTCTGTTTCGCATGCAACCAAGGTCATGACAATCACGTGTGCGTCATGGGCTTGGCAAGGCAGTTTGCTGCTTCTGTTGGTCCTATAATACCCAATGACGCGCACGTGTGCGTCAAATTTATAAGCAGTTTAAATTTTAAAATAAAATAAATTTTTAAAAGTTTAATTAAAGTTTTTAAACATTTCAGTTACAAAACGATACATTATTATTTGAATTACTTTTTTAGTCATTTAAAAATATATAATTAATATTTTTTTAAATTCTTAATGACAAAAAAATTGTAAAAACTCTTAAATTAATTTAGTGATTTATAAAATGATATTTTTATGTTAAAAATTATTGGTTTTGGTGATATACTGTAAAACATGGTTTTAAGCATAACCTGGTAGATCTGGACAGTCTGGGCAGAAGTAGAGTGTATCCTAGCGAATGTTTTGCTAATAGCATTTTCGACAACGTTTTTTTTTGCCACTAAACCAAACACAAAAAAACACAAAATTTAACAAAATAGAAAATACACCACAAATTTATAAATCAAACTTTTATTTCTAGAATAAAATAAAATTTTTAATGAAATAAAATTTCTCTCAAGAGTAGGAAACGCGTACTTGTCAAACTAGCCAGTAAATACACTCTAATAACAACAAAAACCTGAACCAACATACTTTCTCAAACAATAGACTGTCCTAAATGAAGAGAGGCCTTTATCTAAACCTGGCCAGCAAAGCCCAATTTCTCAGAATTTTATAAAAATAACTGTGCAGTTTGACTCACACGTGTTCGTCATGGGCTTGTTAGACTGGACTTACGTGACACACACGTGTGCGTCATGACACTCAACGCGTTAAGATTCAAGTCGCAATAAATTACAAGAACCTCAGTCGGTCTTCAAGAACCGCATCGCGTTTTTACATCGTTGCTCTTCGCTTTAAACTTAATTGCCGAAACGAAATACAAGCGAATTTCTAATCAACAAAAACAGTTAATGCCTTATAACGAACCGTTTGAATTGGCTCCGAGTTTGTGCCTTTAATCAGTAGAATTTTACTAAAGAGCGCCCCCTCCTTTCCCTTTCTCGTACCAACTGTTTGCCTGTGTTTGGTAACTTTACGTGTCCTAATTCAAGGAATAAGGTGCGCTTTCATGAAATGCTTTAACTTCGGCTCCCTGAGTGATACAAGTTACATTGCCTGATAAATTTAGAATTTAAATTATCAAGTTTTGACTACTATTCTAAACGTTTCAATATTTTAATGAGTCCTTTATAAGCTTATTGGTAATAATGTTTTATTTTACATTTCCGTTGGAAAGTGAGATATTTGAGTAGCCATCATTGTAATATTCTAACTTTAAACTAAAAATCAGACAGATATAATACGTAAAACAAACATAATCTGTAATTATAGTGATATCCCCTTTTCACTTTGATTTTTTTTTGTTGGTCTCTAACGTCCGACTATTGTGCACACTTGGGCTAATGCAAACGATATAATGATTTATAGCGTATGAAAATGTCAATCCCTGGCCGGGAATCGAACCCAGGTCTTTGGGGTGAAATCCTAGTACGCTATCAACTAGGCCACCGAGGCGGCTCTTTTCACTTTGAAAAATATGATTATTTATATAAATATCTGTATAAAAAAAATAAATTTTTTTTCTTTTTTTTGGTCTTTAACGTCCGACTATTGTGCACACTTGGGCTAATGCAAACGATATAATGATTTATAGCGTATGAAAATGTCAAGCCCTGGCCGGGAATCGAACCCAGGTCCTCGGGGTGAAATCCTAGTACGCTATCAACTAGGCCACCGAGGCGGCTCTTTTCACTTTGAAAAATATGATTATTTATATAAATATCTGTATAAAAAAATAAAAAAATTTTCTTTTTTTTTTTAGTTTAACGTCCGACTATTGTGCACACTTGGGCTAATGCAGACGATATGATGATTTATAGCGCATGAAAATGCCAAGCCCTGACCGGGAATCGAACCCGGGTCCTCGGGGTGAAAGCCCAGTACGCTATCAACTAGACCACCGAGGAGGCTAAAAAAAAAAATAAAAATCAATAAATAAATTTGCAGATAAAATAAATAAATCTATAGAAATCTTTGTCACATTTTGTAACATACTTTTGTAATATAGTGCAGCCAAGCTGGGTGCTTTGTTACATTAATGTGTCGCGTAATTACTCGCTTTTTGCACTACATTCCGAGATGCATTTCTTACAAACACACTTAATCATTAATTACAGTTCATATTTCAACGGGTAGCGTGCCTGCGAAGTAATTAAACTATGTTGTACTGCCAATAACGCTTTCACTCAGCGGCTCTATTTGACACAGTCAGATCCTAATTAAATGTTGCCAAGTATTTCAATTAAACTCGTCATTTCGACTTTAACAATGGACGATGCTATTCTGGGACACGGTATCGAACAATGGTTTTGTTTTTGTGTCACTTCGAAAGTGTTTTGTTTTAAGTCGTTATTCTAGGAAGTCGTTATTTAAATGGAATGCAACTCTTTGTCGAGCTCGATTCAATTTATTATACGTGTGGACAATGCCGCGCATCGAACGTCTGAATACAAAGTTTTGTGTTTCTTTCGAAAAAACGTATTATATGTGCATACGTTACATAAGAACAATACATTCATTTTTTTTTTTAAATGACGTCCGACTATTATGCACTATTATGCAGAAGATTAGATGATTTATACCCTATGAAAATGCCAAGCCCTAGCCGGGAATCGAACCTGGGTCCTTGGGGTGAAAGCCCAGTGCGCTATCAACTTGGCCACCGAGGCGGCTATTCATTAGATTTTTTTATTAAAAAAATATATCACACCTTTTTATTATGCTTCTCTTTATTTGTTTCACCCAACTTTGGCGTACACCAAATCAATCACTTTTTAATGTTATGTGCCTTTCTCGTAGCCCAGTATTGCTTCATTCGTTGTGATCTTGCATTTCTTTATTCGTCAGAGATTTGGATCGTTCGCTTGGATTTGACTTTGCCTTGGAACCGTTGCTTCTTGTCCTTGGTTATTGTTTTGGCTGTTATTTCCATGAGCATAGTGTCAGTGATTTGTAGTTCTATTATGTCTTTCTCTGTTTCTCTAAACCAAAGTGGTTTGGCTCTTCTATTGCGAAAGTAGTCAAATATTTTTTTGGTTAGTCTATGTTTGTCCATTCGGAGGATGTGCCAATAAAAATCAATTCTCCTTTTTCTTATTGTGTCTGATAGTGTTTCAGTTTTTTGGTAAAGAGTTTCATTACTGATGTGGAGTAATTGGTTGTTACGGAATTTGGGGCTTAAGATTTTTCGTAATATCTTTCTTGCTTTGATCTCTAGCCTTTCAAGTGGGCCCTAAGTTGTGAGAGATAATGTTTCAGCTGCATATAAGGCTTCTGGTTTAATTACCGTATGATAATGCCTTATCTTTGTATTCCAGGAGAGGGACTTTTCGTTGTATGTGACTTTGCTAAGTTGGAAGGCTAATTCAATTATTATTATTGTTATTGTTATTATTTATTTATTAAAAGAAAATATATATATATGACTGGGTTCCAAAGCCATTCTCTTCAATTTACTTTTTTATACATTTTACAACTGAAATATCGTGACAAAATAGTTCCGCGCAACGAGATCTGCCATCTTACTTTTTATTTAATAAATTCAGAAAACGTACGTATAAACGTATAAAAGGTACTTATGTCCATATACCTTTTCCCCTCAGAAAGGGTGCACACTATATATATATTTAAATGATGCAAGAAAATTAATACTCGATCAATAGCCGAAGTCCACAACCTTTTTTAAAAAAAAAAGTCTCCTGTAAATTATTGCCTAATCCACAAACCCGGTACAGGTTCCTTGAGCCATTAAAATATTGTAAACTATGCGCAATTTTGATGTGTGATTCGCAGAACTCACAAAGACGTGGGACCCCGCATCCCATCAGAAAGCTGAGTCAAAAAGGATTACTACTACGAAAAATGGTAACCAAACGTTTTCCCTACGACTCCCATAAGGAGCAGTAATTTTAATTCATTCAGTTTATTATTGCTGACTTTCCGAAGCACATAATTTAAGTGCTTCACATGACGTAGAAAATCTGAACAAATAACAAATTGCGTGCTAGGAAAGGCAGATATACGTACTCAACAAAATAACAACATTCCTGGCGGCAAAAGCCCCCGCAGGGGGAAAAAGTCTAGTCTATTGAATATAGACTAGACTTCAATATAGCTAGTCTATATTCAACAGACTAGCTGCACCTACTGAGAGGATTTAGACGTCCCTCGTGGTACCCGAGTCTAACACACACTTACACTTACAACACTACACTGACGACTTTAACACTTTACACTCACACTTACATTTAGGGAGGCGATAATAGCCTCAATGTGATTTTCGCCTTAAAATTATAAAAAATCCATATACCTTTTTTACAATTCTTCTTTTCCGGGCATTTAGCATTGACTGAATGAACCCACTGATTGCGCCTAATTTCGGTTGGAAGTTCTTCGCAAACTTGTAGAACAAAGACAGTGGTTGTTTGATGTCAAGATGATGTACTGTGTGAAGCTGGGCCCATTTGGGAGAGTTAATGCGATAGAAGAGTTCGTGTAATAAAGAGAGGGAGTGGTATTGCCTCAACTCAACAGGATATATAGATATACGCCTAAACTCATGGAGTGCTAAGACAATGTTCAGAAATTCGTCAGGTGAATAAAGAAGTTTACATATATTATGCCCCGCAGGGGGTGCAGACTAGCTGCACCTACTGAGAGGATTTAGACATCCCTCGCGGTACCCGAGTCTAACAACACTTGCGACAACACTTTTCACTCACACTTATATTTAGGGAGGCGATAATAGGTCCAACGGGATTTTCGCCTTAAAATAACAATATATATATATATGTGTGTGTGTGTGTGTGTGTGTGTGTGTGTGTGTGTGTGTGTGTGTGTGTGTGTGTGTGTGTGTGTGTGTGCGTGCGTGTGTGTGTGTGTGTGGGTGTGGATGTGTGTGTGTGTGTGTGTGTGTGTGTGTGTGTGTGTGTGTGTGTGTGTGTGTGTGTGTGTGTGTGTGTGTGTGTGTGTGTGTGTGTGTGTGTGTGTGTAATATTTACAATTATTTTCGATAAGCGTTATTTTTATTTGTGCCAAAAAAAAAAAACAAAGCAAGTGTAAAAAATAAGCAAATGTCTGATATCGATTGTCTCTCAATATATAAACTTCGGTATTCGACCGGAAGTAGAGAGCGGAAGTAGAGTTCGTTCTTCCATTTCCGCCGTTGGTTATCTGTCAATAAATAATTTGCGTAAAATCCAACCGTCGCGAATTCACTTTTTTTACACTGTGAAATCTTGGTTACACTACAACAAATAAATAAATAACGTCAGTAATAATGCGAGCTGTAACGTTAATTTTGAAATACATTAATTACAGCTCTTTACTGAGCGGATTTTCGTGTCATGTTATAATCAAATCAGCCCAAAATTACCCACACGCGCGCGCGCACACAAACACACACACACACACACACACACACACACACACACACACGCGCGCGCGCGCGCGCACACACACACACACACACACACACACACACACACACACACACACACACACACACACACACACACACACACACACACACACACACACACACACACACACACACACCTGTGTTCATTACGCATTTGGATTTTTTTTTTTTTTTGCAAAAAAAGTACAAAATATAACCTTCACAGACATGAAATTCATAACCTTTTTTCTATATTTCTTTCTACGTTATGTAAGCGTTAACATTGCGTTTTTAATTTTGTTTATCCTGCACAAATTTTATAATTGATAAGGATTATAAAATCAGAATTTCCGAATATGTAAAAGTTTTATTCTTTTTAAAGATTTCATGTTGTTTTCTAATAATCACAGTCATTGTATGTTTTATGGTATTCATACTTTCTCTTAGCCACAATTCCTGCTGTTTCCGGTTCGCAAAGGTGACATTGTTTTTGCGATTTTACGCGATACGCTTCCAGTATAGCGTAATACAATTAAATGTTATTTTTAACGTTTAATATAAAACGAACTTTATGGTAACGCCAGTTAACCATAACTGTTTTACTTTCCACGTTTACGGTTTAACATAAAAAGATAACTGTTTCACTAGTTAACAAAACTTTCCTGAACTTATATACTGTCGCATTGTAACCGAAAATGTTTAACACCAGGTATTATATTTACTTTTCTTATATAAATAACAAAAAGTTGTTAACGGAATTATTAGAAATTTTAATGATTGATTCAACAATTATATTCATGTTATTTAAATTCTTTATTACCATTTTGTACGATGTGTGTTCAGAAAGTAACGAAAATTTTTTAATTTCGCGGGCTTGGAGAGTCCGATTGTCAAACATTTGTTTTTATTCTGTTGGTATACATGCCCGTTAAGTATGAGAAAACTTTCAGCTGTTTTCGTTGTTGTCTTTGTCTGTGACAGCCACTAAGGATAGACGTTTTTTTATGAGCTTGGCGATTTTTGTTTGTTAAAAGAAATAGATCAAAGAATTAACAAATTTTTTGCCTAAAAAATGGAATAAAGTGTAACAAAGCGTGTGAAATATTAACAAAGGCCTATGGTGAGTCTGCTATGAGGAAAGCAAGAGTTTACGAGTGGTATAAGCGTTTCCAAGAAGGCCGTGAAGACGTTGAAGATGACGAACGCCCTAGACGCTCCTGCACATCAACAACCGATGAAAACGTGGAAAAAGTGAAAGAAATTGTTATGAAAATCACCGAATCACAATTAGAGAGGTCGCTGATGATGTTGGCATATCGATTGGATCATGTCATGACGTTGTTTCCAATGTTTTATATATGAAACGCGTGGCAGCAAAATTCGTTCCAAAATTGTTGAATTTTGAACAAAAACAGCGGCGAATGGAAGTTGCTCAGGAGTCACTAAATGAAGTCAACGACGATGCAGAATTACTGAAACGTATTATAACAGGTGACGAAACATTGGTTTACGGATATGACGCCGAAACTAAGGCTCAATCATTCCATTGGAGGCATTCTAGCTCGCCAAGACCGAAAAAGACTCGACAAGTGCGGTCGAACGTGAAGGTTTTGCTCACTGTGTTCTTCGAAATTAATGGCATAGTGCATCATGAATTCCTGCCACCAGGTGAAACGGTCAATAAGGAGTACTACCTACAAGTTCAACGCCGTTTGCGTGAAGCAATCCGCAAAAAACGCCCGGATCTGTGGAAAAACAATTCATGGCTTTTGCACCACGATAACGCACCAGCTCACACTTCATTGCTTGTTCGTGAATTTTTGGCCAAAAACAGTACTGTAACGATGCTCCAGACTCCATATTCGCCAGACATGGCTCTGTGTGACTTTTTCCTATTTCCAAAAACAAAGAGAACCTTAAAGGTCCGTCGTTTTACAGCCGTAGATGACATTAAAAGCGCATCGCTGAAAGAACTAAAGGCTATCTCAAAGATCGAGTTTGAGAAGTGTTTCGAGGATTGGAAGAAGCGCTGGCACAAGTGCATAATCTCCAATAGCGACTATTTTGAAGGCGACAACATCAATGTAGAAGAATGAAAAATATTTTGTTCAAAAAATTAAAATTCTCGTTACTTTCTGAACACACCTCGTATATCCTTAAACATCAGTTTTGTATTGAAATTAGGCTTTTTTTAAATATAGTTTTTTTTTGTATGCAGATAGTTATCATAGTGATGGAAGCAAATTTCCAAACAGTATCAGTGCAACAATATTTTTCTACCGACAACACTATGTCTCGTAAAAGTTAAAAAGTATCATAACAATAATTACATCCAAGGACGTATTTAATGACGGGGTAATAAAATTAAAACCGAGGGGCGCGAAAAGATGGACTTTAATTAAATCTACCTTCGGATACGGGCTGACCATTACCGAGATTTAATTGAAAGCTATGGCCAGGACATTAAAGCAGGGAATTGATCTTTAATAAATAGAGATATTGGCAGATAATATCTGTGCGAAAAGGCACTAAATTGCTTTTTTGTTTTATTTCCAATCAAAACCAAAGTAAGAAACTATTCTAAAATCTTAATTAATTTTTTCAACTTGCTTAATTTATACAAGTCAGAGGGAAACTATGTAATGCACGAAAAAACAACGATTTTAATCGGATTTGAACCTGCGTCACAGCTTGTGGCAAACTGTCCGCTATTTTACCTACTTACTCCATTAGTGTAATTATTATAGAACGCCCCGCAGGGAGTGCAGACCTGCATTGAGAGGATTTAGACGTCCCTCGCGGTACCCGAGTCTAACACACTCTTACACTTACGATGTTTACACTTTACACTTACACTTACATTTAGGGAGGCGATAATAGCCTCAATGTGCTTTTTCGCCATAAAATAGAATTTTTAAAAATATTAGAGAATGGCTTAAGGGAATGTATAGGTGAAGTTGAATTATCTAAATTTATATTCAAAATCAATTCTAACGATTTTATTCAAATTTTACTCAAGATGTTGTTCAGAAGCATTCCTGAAACTATGTGAAAAATCGAAGGCTGCGCTATGTACGAAACGTACTTGTGTACTACGCTGTTTATGGTTCCATTTATAACGGATGGAGTATTTTAGCATTTTCGAAAAGCTTATTGTTATTACTGGTTAACCTGAAATAAGGAAATTTTTATTACAACTCACTGTAAAACATTTCAAATAGTTCGTTTTCCACTGCAAACAACATAATAACATGCTGCTCGGATGTCTGACCTATAAAAGAGCAAGCTCTCTCTCTCTCTCTCTCTCTCTCTCTCTCTATATATATATATATATATATATATATATATATATATATATATATATATTTTTTTTTTTTTTTTTTTTTTTTTTAACGTCCGACTATTGTGCACATTTGGGCTAATGCACACTTATAGCATATGAAAATGCCAAGCCTTGGCCGGGTCCTCGGGGGGGCGGGGAAGCCCAGTACGTTATCAACTAGGCTTCCGAGGCGGCGTAATAAGCAAGCTATAAAAGCTTTAACAGATACGGAAATGAACTTCTGGAGGTCAGCTGGTAGGTCAAGACAGGAGAGAATTACAAACATCAGGATTAGAGACGTCATGGGTGTTACACAGCTTTATAACTGAAGATATCATGGATAAACAAATGGTACGGTTCGGCCATGTTCAAAGGATGCCAGAGGCCAGAACACCATAACAGATTTTAAAATGGAATCTTAAAGGAAGAAGGAAGCAAGGTAGACTTTAAAAGAGTTGGCTAGACGAGTAACTGAAAGGAAGAGGACTAGAAGTAGGTATCTGGAATGATAGGGAGGAATTACGTCTGGGAATCGGAAGGCGTAGGACGCTACAGACCGATATGATGGCGATTTGCATTTATAACGACATTTTGTTGATAAATTCAGCGGATTTCGTGTCCATAATTCCATTTGAGGGAAGTAATTCGATCTAAGAGAGTTTGTGTAATGGTTTTGAATTATTTATAAATTGTTCATAGATTTAATTATTAATTATAAAGGTTACTGTTTCTTAAAAGAAAAGATTAATTGGAATGATTTATAATAAAAATTCTATTCAACGATAATTACGTTCCATTAATGTACAAAAGGGATCTAACACTTTAACCTAACAAAGGGGCATGAAGACATAACACTCATCGCGGCAGGGTATTATTGTTAATTACTTTTCCTTTGTAGGCTAGTTGTGAAATATACAATTCATCATGACAGCTCTGTTGTACACAAACGCATTTCACCTGCAAAGCGACTTATATAAACATTAAAAATTGTGTTTGTAAATAAATTATGCAACACTGTTAAACATAAATATTGCAAAACTATTTCTCGCGTGGCGCTATTCCCTAAAAAGTATTACCTAACAGTTTAGGTAATACAACCTCGTCTATAAATACATCTACGAATCACTATTTCCTCAATGTATCGTTCCGCAAAAAATCTGGCGGTATCCCATTTTAACATGCATCGTACATTAAGGTTGGTTGTGATGTTGGATTTTTGCGTGATGCCAGTACACACATTGTTTGCGCATAGCAAGTCTCGTGTTAAAATTAATTACTATTAAAATTTCCTTTGTTTCGCCCGTGATCGAATCGTAGATCTTGCGCGTGTGAGGCGCACGTGATATAACTACACTACACTACGGAAACTACGAATACGTTTGACCGATGTTAATATATCAAATGAATTTTAATAAATATTTAATAGGAAAAGATTAGTTAATTTACGATGTGTGTTCAGAAAGTAACGAGAATTTTTATATTTCGCTGGCTTGGAGAGTCCGATTGTCAAACATTTTTTTTTTATTATGTTGGTATAAATGCCCTTGAAGTATGATAAAACTTTCAGCTGTTTTCATTGTTGACTTTGTCTGTGAGAGCCAGTAAGGTTAGACGTGTTTTTATGAGCTCGGCGATTTTCGTTTGTTAAAAGAAATGGAGCAAAGAATTTGTATCACATTTTGCGTAAAAAATGAAATAAAGTGTAACAAAGTGTGTGAAATGTTAACAAAGGCCTATGGTGAGACTGCTATGAGTAAAGCAAGAGTTTACGTTTGGTATAAGCGTTTCCAAGAAGGCCGTGAAGACGTTGAAGATGACGAACACCCCGGACGCCTCAGCACATCAAAAACCGATGAAAACGTGGAAAAAGTGAAAGAAATGGTTATGAACAATCGCCGAATCACAATTAGAGAGGTCGCTGATGATGTCGGCATATCATGTTAGATCATGTCATGACATTGTTTCCAATGTTTTGTGTATGAAACGCGTGGCAGCAAAATTCGTTCCAAAATTGTTGGATTTTTAATAAAAACAGCGGCGAATGGAAGTTGCTCAGGAGTCACTAAATGAAGTCAGCGACGTTTCAGAATTACTGAAACGTATTATAACAGGTGACGAAACATGGATTTACGGATATGACGTCGAAACTATGGCTTAATCATCCCAGTGAAGGCATTATGGCTCGCCAAGACTGAAAAAGGCTCGACAAGTGCGGTCTAACGTGAAGGTTATGTATGCTCACTGTGTTCTTTGAAATTAATGGCATAGTGCATCGTGAATTCCTGCCACCATGTGAAACGATCAATAAGGAGTATTACCTACAAGTTCAACGCCGTTTGCTTGAAGTAATCCGTTTTTTTTTTTTTTTTTTTTTTTAACATCCGACTATTGTGCACACTTGGGCTAATGCAGACAATGGGATGATTTATAGCGTATGAAAATGCCAAGCCCTCGCCGGGAATCGAACCCGGGTCCTCGGGATGGAAAAACAATTCGTGGCTTTTGCACCACGATAATGCACCAGCTCACACTTCATTGCTTGTTCGTGAATTTTGGGCCAAAAACAGTACTGTAACGATGCCCCAGCCTCCATATTCGCCAGACATGGCTCCGTGTGACTTTTTCCTATTTACAAAAATAAAGAGAACCTTAAAGGACTGTCGTTTTACAGCCGTATATGACATTAAAAGCGCATCGCTGAAAGAACTAAAGGCTATCTCAAAGATCGAGTTTGAGAAGTGTTTCGAGGATTGGAAGAAGCGCTAGCACAATGGAAGAAGAACATAGCACAAGTGTATATTCTTCAATGGGGACTATTTTGATGGCGACAACATCAATGTAGAAGAATATAAAAATATTTTGTTCAAAAAATTAAAATTCTCATTACTTTCTGAACACACCTCTTATGATTCATTGTTTTTTTTTCGTATGAGTTTATAACAATTGTACTGCTTAATATTTAATATTGGTTATAATTTGTACTAACGAAACGTCAAATTCATCAACGGAAATGAATCGGGAAACGGACACCTAAGCTAAGGAATTGAAAAGACGGGAACGATCTAAAACGCGATATCGAAATTTTCGCGTCGTCACAACACTTTCCCCAGGACGTGACAGGAAAACGGAATTGTTCATTAACATTCCTATAGCGTGGGCAAACCGGCTTGGGGTTCTTCTTTGGCTGTGTTTTTTGGAAACGAATCGCCGCGCATGGATTGTTTGATGCAGTAATTGCACGAGACGGTTGTGAGATACACGATCTGTTGCGTCACTTAATATGGCGTCTTCGTTATTCGAGAATTTCGCGATGAGTTCAAGAACCGGGGGCAATGACATGAACTCCGATCGTGACCCTTAGATTACAATTTGCAGATCTCGATGGACCAAAGTGGCTACCCTGCAAAGGGATCTACCCTGCTTGATTCCATTTAAATGCTAGACGTTATGAAGAGACTAGCACTGGAGAAGTGCGGTAACCTTTCTCTAGAATATAGAAAGGAGGTACAAAGTTTGCAGTGCAACAGTAATTACATTCATTCGTTCACGGTCGTAGGTTTGAAGTTGCAGTTACTGCCGAAATCTTTACTTTTACCTCATCCTCATTCGTCTATCAAAGTACGGACGTTAAACAAAAACATTTATAGTAACATTTTTATCATTGAAATGAATTTTGGTGATAAACGGAATGTTTCGATAATTGAAATAGTACAATTTCTTTCGTGCCTGTTTACAAATATTTTTGTTATCGTGAAATAGAGAAAATATCGGGGAGGCGATGTTGGACAAAACGTCAGTCGTGTAACACTTGGTTTACAAACATGGGGGTAAATTTTCTCCGAAATGTTGCGTTGTTTATACTTGTCGATTCCTGAAATTCGAAAATCGTTGGTCCACTTTGCGAATTTGAGTTTGCTACGTTCGTTAGCCATGAGTGTATCTTAGTGTTACTGGCACAAACGTATAATCTTCCTCTTTGAAACGTGACTAAGATAACGGCGCTATATCTATTTGTTGCTGAGTTACTGAAGTTTTAAAATATTTCAACAGAAACTGTAAATAATTTGGAAGCGATTGCTTGCCAGTTGTAAATCGATTTTAAAATCGTTTCGTAAAAAAAGTCTTCTTTTGTTTTAACCTTCTAATAGGGTATCAAGACAGGTTCGAGAACACGTTACCAACAAGCGCCTAATGTAGTGCTTTATAAGATTTTTAAAATAAACTCACAAGTACACATAATTAATGAAGATAGCCTATGTAATTGTTCCGTCTTCAAATGAAGCACTGCAAATTTGTTCCTCTACAATAGAAACATATTTCCGAACAGCATCGGTTTTTCCATCGTCTTCACAAGCAAATTTGTGTAGGAATTCTAAATATTGAACGTTTTAAAGTTCTTTTCTATTTCTCATTCAGTACAGTTTTTAGTTTTATCATACAAAAGACACTACCTGATATCATAACGAACCCTAAGCCGTCTCGGTGGCCTAGTTGATAGCGTACTGGGCTTTCACCCCGAGGTCCCGGGTTCGATTCCCGGCCAGAGCTTGGCATTTTCATACACTATAAATCATCCCATCGTCTGCATTAGATCAAGTGTGCACAATAGTCGGACGTTAAAAAAAAAAAAAAAAAAAAAAAATCATAACGAACCAAATGAGTCTTGTTTGTTGAAATCAGTTGAGTAGTTTAAGATATAGCGTTGTCAAGTTCTAAAAGTAGAAGAAGGAAACCACATTTCTAACTCTTGTTTCTACGCTTCTAATTCCCGCAGGGAGGTGCAGACTAGCTGCACCTGTTCAGAGAATTTAGACGTCCCTTACGGTACCCGAATCTAACACTCATTAGCCGCCTCGGTGGCCTAGTTGATAGCGTACTAGGCTTTCACCCCGAGGACTCGGGTTCGATTCCCGGCGAGGACTTGGCATTTTTCATACGCTATAAATCATCCCATCGTCTGCATTAGCCCAAGTGTGCACAATAGTCGGACGTTAAAAAAAAAGTTCTAACATTCATTTACAACACTACACTTACGACTTTTAACACTTTACACTCACACTTACATTTAGGGAGGCGATAATAGCCTCAATGTGCTTTTCGCCTTAAAATAATAAAAAAAACGCTTCTAGTAAACCAGTTTTAGTCAATAACGTTCTAGTTTTCATTTATTTGGTTTTTTCGCTAGTTAAGCTTCCTAAAATTACCGCATACTGACAACGTACAGCAGGTGTGTACACAAAGCAGCTTGGTTTAGAGAGACTTGGCAGCGCTAGTGTCGCTACAAATATTTTGCTTTGAAGGGAACTTCAGCGTCAGACATTCCCTTACGAAGTCTTAAATATAACGTCTCTAGAAATACTTTAACGTAAAATACAGCCCATAGGTTGCGTTTATTTGTGAGCACCGCTTTGGTTTTCTTTTCTTCAAAGAGATCAAAACAAGACCTTGCATAAAGACTCTCGTGGGATGCACACAAGCGGATATATCTGGAAATACACTACCTCCGGGGAACACCCAAGTTAGGTATAAAACGACTCCTTCTAATTTCATAACAACAGTGAGCACTGTTTCGTAAGATTGCTGTCTTTTGTTCGTATTCTGTTTAAGAATTCAACGTGTTTCTAAATTAAATAGCTTTCTGTAATATTATGTAATTAACTGTGTAATTAAAATTTCAAAACGAAGTAATTTGTGTTTAGAAATCTTGCTTTGCAGTTTTGGGCAGACTTCAAAATTAGCGGGAAAAATTATGTTTTTTAATCAACTTAGTCAACATTATTTCCTTATCTTTCATTGATCAAGCGAAGCGAATTGTTTTATTCGACCATTCGGAATTTGGTTTGTGTGTGTGTGTGTGTGTTTTTTTTTTTTTAACGTCCGACTATTGTGCACACTTGGGCTAAAGCAGACGATGGGATGATTTATAGCGTATGAAAAAGCCAAGCCCTGCCCGGGAATCGAACCCGGTTCCTCGAGGTGAAAGCCCAGTACGCTATCAACTAGGCCACCGAGGCCTTGTGTGTGCGCGCGCGCTCGTGTGTTACGCAGTCCCTGTCAAAGAAACTGATCGATTGTTTTAAAATTTGGTACGGAGGTACTTTGAATAAAGCCTGACCGATGAACGTATAACATTGTATCCCGTTTCACTTCCGTTTCAAGATGGCGGCCTCCGATTTAATACTCACGAATGTACGCAGTTTTTGCCAAACGCCTTAACTGATTGTTTTGAAATTATATACAAAGTTACCTTGTGTTGAGCCCTTCCTACGTATTATAAGATTCTTTCCCATTTGCTTCCGTTTAAAGATGGCTGCCTCTGTTTTAACGATGACGATGTATTTGTTAGGTGTTTCCTGTATTATTGGCTGAACGGCCGGACCTGTCATAAATTTGACCGCTTGATGGAGAAAGGGCATAATATTCCCGCTAATTTTGGTCCAGTTAAATTTTCCGAAAAAAATATTACGGTTACTGGTTATATTAGCGAAATAGTTACGAGAGAGAGCATTGGCCAGGCAGTTAATTAAGTATACAGTGCGAGGTATACCGATATTATTACTCTAAGCATTCTGATCGGTTTTATACCATAAATAAGTACCTGCATTATTGAAACTAATATATATATATATATATATATATATATATATATATATACATGGGTTCGTGAGAACACCAGGGAACAACCCCGCCGTATACTTCTCGTTTCTTTTTCCCATTAACTGCGGAAGGTCCCACGGGCCCACTAGTCCGTTTAAAAATGGCGATCATATTTATATATAAAAATGTAATTATATTTTTGTTTTTATTCAAATGTACATTTTTATTTCGAGCTTAGTAACACTTTGCTGCCTTTCAAAACTTGAGGAGATATTAATAATTCAACTTAATATTTCGAAATTCTTTTCATATTCTTCTTCTTTTCTGCTGGGATTATTGTCACTATGTTCAGTATAATGATCTTCCTTCCCTAGCTTCGTCAATTCTACTTCGTTGACGCGTTTCGGAGAATCTCCATCTTCAAAAACTATATCTATACTGGTCCCCATGGAAGGCTAGGGAAGGCAGATCATTATACTGAACATAGTAATGTTTCGAACCCTGCCCATTCCTGTTTCTATGTACTTAATGCCGGGCGGTCACCAGATGCGGAGCGGAACTGCGCTGAGCTGAGACGGGCGTAGCGAAATGAAGTTGAGCGGCAACCAGAAGCGGAGTTCAGTCAGTTTAAAGACGTTTGCATCTTTTAAATCTACGTATTAAGGCATATTTTAAAGGATGTTATCAATTATTATATTTAAAAACCGTAACCTAGGCAACGGCAACCTAGGTAACGAGAAATAGTAAGTTTATATGCGTGGTTAACGTGGTGGGGGAAGCGGAACCGAACCAGGACAGAGTCAAAGCTGCGCGAAGCGGAACTCAGCGACGCCGCAACACTACGCTGTTTCGTTACGCTTTCAGCGGCCACACTTACATTTAGGTTTTGAATGCGTAGTCCGCTAAGCTCAGCGCAATCCCGCTCCGTTTTTGGTGCCCACTCGGTCTAAAGTTGAATGTTGGTGCCGATTTTGTTCAAATTTTTCTAATTTTACGTTCTAAATGAACAGGAAACGTCATTATATACAAATGATTTCGGAAAAACCGCTCCAATCCCACCAGTATTTGTAAGTAAGTGTGTGTGTGTGTGTGTGTGTGTGTGTGTGTGTGTGTGTGTGTGTGTGTGTGTGTGTGTGTGTGTGTGTGTGTGTGTGTGTGTGTGTGTGTGTGTGTGTGTGTGTGTGTGTGTGTGTGTGTGTGTGTGTGTGTGTGTGTGTGTGTGTGTGTGTGTGTGTGTGTGTGTGTGTGTGTGTGTGTGTGTGTGTGTGTGTGTGTGTGTGTGTGTTTGTGTGTGTGTGTGTGTGTGTGTGTGTGTGTGTGTGTGTGTGTGTGTGTGTGTGTGTGTGTTTTAGCGTCCTCACGATTTCACCCGATTTTGATTCTATCTTATGTCACAAATTGATGTTAATAGCTTGGACTAGTTCATTACCCAGAAAAACCACTTTAACAGTTTCAAAATGGTGGACATTTCACGTATTCCAAAATTTCACCACTTTTTTCCTATGCTTAATTTCACCATTGTAATCAGCCGAAAAAAACGCGTATCCAAAAATTTTAAAAACATTTTCTAAAGCAAACTTTTTGTGTTTTGCTTCAAAGCTTTATTCTAAAGCAAAAGTTTTGAGTTTTGCTTCAAAGCTTTATTCTAAAGCAAAATTTTGTGTTTTGCTTCAAAGCTTTATTCTAAAGCAAAAGTTTTGAGTTTTGCTTCAAAGCTTTATTCTAAAGCAAAATTTTGTGTTTTGCTTCAAAGCTTTATTCTAAAGCAAAAGTTTTGAGTTTTGCTTCAAAGCTTTATTCTAAAGCAAAATTTTGTGTTTTGCTTCAAAGCTTTATTCTAAAGTAAAAATAAACGCTACATTAAAGCATGATAAACTTGTATTTAACTAAATGTTTTTAGATTAAAGGCGAGCTCATATAAAAGTAATATTAAAGAAACGGGACCGAGGTAAGTTAATGATATAATTTTAAAGTCGTCTGGGGTGAGTGTTTAGACTTTCATTACGCAAAGATAAGGGTGGGTTTGTAAACAACTTCACCTTGGGGAGTGTTTCTATATTTGCTAATAAAGCCAAACCCCTTGGGGCGCTCTTAAATACAGAATCTGTTAGGGCGAAAGAAATATTTTAATACGAAAATTGCTTTGGACAAATATGCATTATCTGAAGTTACGTTGTTCGTACACGGTAAGAGTTTTACTGAATCAAAATATTTCAAAGCAGTTAATTGATTACCCTAAACTATACGGTAATAACTTCGCACTTCTAAACATATTTGACGTACCTATATATCTAAATATAAAATAGAATGTAGAAATTGTATTTATTTTGAAGAAAAATTTTAAAACTGCATCAATTAGCATTTAAAATTTTCAAAATCCTTTGAAATTGATGAATTGCGTATTTCCTATTCCGTTTTTAAGTATAAAGTGTTAACTTATTCAAAGTTTCTTGTGAAATAAAATTTTTAAACGACAGTAAGATTAAAAAAACAATTTTGAAAATTCGCTTCCATCACGTCAACAAGGCAGCTGACCATTTTATCTTATAGACAGTGCTTAAGGAACACTGTAAGATTTGTTCGTGTATTGGCGTACATTGTTTTATAAGTCTTCTCGTAATGATATGAAAACCCACGCATTTTTTAAATTTTAATTAGGCCTATGTCAATGTACTTTACTGCGTTAAATAATATTAAAACCCTGACATCAGTAAGGCATTTCTCTCAGACGTACTGACTAAAGTTCAAAGATATTGCAGTAGATTTTGGTAATAGCTTGGACAAGTTCATTATGGAGTAAAATCCGATCAGTCGTTTCAAAATGGCGGGAATTTAAAAGTGTACGTTTTCACCTAAAAATATTTTTTTGTAAATCTGTTTTCAATATCGTAGTCGGCGTTAAACATTAGCGATTCATTTTTTTTTTCAAATACTAATTAACGCAGGTTTTAACTCTGATTAATTTTCGTATTGTTAATGTAAAATAAAAACATTTTTTTTTGTCTGTCTGTCGGCGTGTCTCGTAATTTTTAGGCACGGTACACTGCATTGAACCGTATTGATTTTTAACATTGATTATAGCGGAGAATTAAACGTGGGTGAACGTTTTCAAAGGGTAAGTGCCGGTGTCACAGGCAAACTTATGGTAGATATCTTGGGGGTAAGAAAAACCTAGGCACCTTGTATCCCTATGACGTTCTAATATGCCGATATGTAGTAGGTCTCATGGGGGGTAAGAAAAACCTAGGCACAGTTTACCCCCCTTTGACGTTCTAATATGCTGATATGTAGTAGATATATTAGGGGTAAGAAAAACCTAGTCACCGTGTACTCCTATGACGTTTTTATATGCCGATATATATTAGATCTCGTTGGGGGTAAGAAAAACCTAGGCAGCGTTTACCCCCTTTGACGCTTTAATAAGCCGATATATAGTATATCTCGTGGGGGTAAGAAAAACCTAGGCACCGTGTAACCCCTTTGACGTTTTAATAAGCCGATATATAGTATATCTCGTGGGGGTAAGAAAAACCTAGGCACCGTGTAACCCCTTTGACGTTTTAATAAGCCGATATATAGTATATCTCGTGGGGGTAAGAAAAACCTAGGCACCGTGTAACCCCTTTGACGTTTTAATAAGCCGATATATAGTATATCTCGTGGGGTAAGAAAACCTAGGCACCGTGTAACCCCTTTGACGTTTTAATAAGCCGATATATAGTATATCTCGTGGGGGTAAGAAAAACCTAGGCACCGTGTAACCCCTTTGACGTTTTAATAAGCCGATATATAGTATATCTCGTGGGGGTAAGAAAAACCTAGGCACCGTGTAACCCTTTGACGTTTTAATAAGCCGATATATAGTATATCTCGTGGGGTAAGAAAAACCTAGGCACCGTGTAACCCCTTTGACGTTTTAATAAGCCGATATATAGTATATCTCGTGGGGTAAGAAAAACCTAGGCACCGTGTAACCCCTTTGACGTTTTAATAAGCCGATATATAGTATATCTCGTGGGGTAAGAAAAACCTAGGCACCGTGTACCCTCTTTGACGTTTTAATAAGCCGATATATAGTATATCTCGTGGGGTAAGAAAACCTAGGCACCGTGTAACCCCTTTGACGTTTTAATAAGCCGATATATAGTATATCTCGTGGGGGTAAGAAAAACCTAGGCACCGTGTAACCCCTTTGACGTTTTAATAAGCCGATATATAGTATATCTCGTGGGGTAAGAAAAACCTAGGCACCGTGTAACCCCTTTGACGTTTTAATAAGCCGATATATAGTATATCTCGTGGGGTAAGAAAAACCTAGGCACCGTGTACCCCCTTTGACGTTTTAATAAGACGATACATAGTAGATATCTTGGGGGGTAAGAAAAACCTAGGCAGCGTTTACCCCCTTTGACGCTTTAATAAGCCGATATATAGTATATCTCGTGGGGGTAAGAAAAACCTAGGCACCGTGTAACCCCTTTGACGTTTTAATAAGCCGATATATAGTATATCTCGTGGGGGTAAGAAAAACCTAGGCACCGTGTAACCCCTTTGACGTTTTAATAAGCCGATATATAGTATATCTCGTGGGGGTAAGAAAAACCTAGGCACCGTGTACCCTCTTTGACGTTTTAATAAGCCGATATATAGTATATCTCGTGGGGGTAAGAAAAACCTAGGCACCGTGTAACCCCTTTGACGTTTTAATAAGCCGATATATAGTATATCTCGTGGGGGTAAGAAAAACCTAGGCACCGTGTAACCCCTTTGACGTTTTAATAAGCCGATATATAGTATATCTCGTGGGGTAAGAAAAACCTAGGCACCGTGTACCCCCTTTGACGTTTTAATAAGACGATACATAGTAGATATCTTGGGGGGTAAGAAAAACCTATTCACCGTGTACCCCTTTGACATTTTAATAATCCGATATATAGTAGATCTCATGGGGGTAAGAAAAACCTAGTTTACGGTTTACCCCCCTTTGACGTTCTAATATGCCGATATGTAGTAGATCTCATGGGGGTAAGAATAACCTAGGCACAGTGTACCCCCGGTACTCTAAACCTGATTTTCAGGGTTTTTTTACCTCCGGTACATAAGGACTAGACTTTTTGTACCGGGGCGTACACTATGCCTAGGCTTTTCTTACCGGGGGTACAATTCGCCTAGACTTTTTTTACCGGGAGTACACTTTGCCTGGGGGTAAGAAAAACCTGTTACACCGGTTATTTTGAGTTGGATATCATGTTAAAAGGAAATTTCACGCTGAATCCGAATATACTATTGGAATTCAAGGAATATTGTTTTTTGCCTCTTAAAGGTCAAAAAACTCTAAATTTTGGAATTTTTCACTTGATTTATAGTGACTCTGAATATATTACTTCAATTGTACAGTTTGTTTTTAATTTTAGGGCTTTGAAAGAGTTAAAACCATTTAGCCTTTGTTCCTGTTCCGTTTCTTCTTTGTTGTCAGTAATTTTGTAATTTACATTTTAAACTTTACACGTTCCAATACGCCTTATTAAGTGTTGTTGATGTTCCGATCTTGGTTGATCTCTCTGCTTGAACAAAGTACTTCTACAAAGAGTAGTACAATACGAAATAAAAACATGTTTCGTAAAATTTCTTTCCTACACAATTCTTATTACACTTAATCGATGTAAATAAGGCACGAGGACATCTATTGTTGGTTTACATTAGCTAGCTCTCCATAACTTGCGATTTGTTAGGTTCGCTCCGCTCGTAATTTTTTACAGCAGTCGACACACGTGGTACGTGTTATGAATAGCATTAACCTAGTACTGTACAGTCTAGTGCAAAACCGACGGTAAAAGTGTCCAGAACTATAAGAATGGGATTCGATTTTTAGAAATTCAAATTCTTTTGCCGCGATTACTGCAGGGCGAAATATTTTGAGGTCGTAAGAAAGGGTAACATCGGTACTGAACTATACAATACAATATGACAGTTATCAATAACGTTCTTCTTTGGCGCTACAGTGTGTTCAATAATGCTACAGCGTGAAGGAAGCGGGTTTTTTTTGCTTTACTCTTTTTGTAATCCGATTTCATCGTCATAATCAGCATTAAAATATGCCTACGTTAGCATTTAAAGTATTAAAATTACTTTGAAAATAAGAAACTGAACCCTGACCGCCGTTAAATCACGAACTTGTTCAGACTATTTTCAAATAGATTTTTGTGCCAATTTCTAATCGAAGCGGACGAAAATCGCAAATGTGAGTGATAAAACACACACACACACACACACACACACACACACCCACCACAACACACGCACATGCACGCGCGCTCACATACACACACAACACACACACTCGCGCGCGCACACACACTCACACGCACGTATACACACACACACGCACGTACGCACGCACACATACACACACAACACACGCGCATGCATACACACGCACACACTCGCGCGCACGCACACACACACACACACACACACACACCAAACAACACGCACGCACGCACACCCACACAACACACGCACACACACGCACGCACGCACTCATACACACACAACACACGTGCATGCATACACACGCACACGCACACACTCGCGCGCACGCACACACACACGCGCGCGCGACACACACACACACACCACACAACACGCACGCGCACACACACACACACACCACACAACACTCGCACACGCACACACTCGCACACGCACACACTCGCACGCACGCACACACACCCGCACGCACACACACCCGCACGCATACACGCGCGCGCGCGCACGCACACATTTATATAAATACTACCTGTACCATGCCACGCGTTGCTGTGGTTCAGTCTGGTTCAATGTAACAATGCATTCGCAAACATTGAAATAGAATCGTATAATATTTATTATATCGTGTGTTGATTTTACGTACAACAGATGGCGCTTTTTTTTGTTTACAAAAAAAGCAACAAATTTTTACCTGTCACGTCTATATGACAGTAGGTATATAAAAACATACACGTATTGGAATGCAACATTGGTAAAAATTTCGAAGCAATCGGTGAACAATTTTCGGAGATTTTTGATCAAAATTTTGATCAAAATAACATTATTTTTTATATCGATTTAACATAAATTTAATAAAGGCCGCCTCGGTGGCCTAGTTGATAGCGTACTGGGCTTTCACCCCGAGGACCCGGGTTCGATTCCCGGCCAGGGCTTGGCATTTTCATACGCTATAAATCACCCCATCGTCTGCATTAGCCCAAGCGTGCACAATAGGCGGACGTTAAAAAAAAAAAATTAACGACTTTCCAAATAAAATTTACCTGCAGTGGTCAGGATCGGTGCTCATTTCAAAGGCGCGGCTTTGTCTACCGTGATGTGACCGCTTCGATAGGTCAATTTGCAAGGGAAATTTCCCTAATTAATGTTAATTAAAACCAACAACGTCGGAAGGTTTTTCACGCCGCTCGACCTCTTACCACGCGGGTAAAATTACGATACAATGCACGTCAGGGCTTCAAATACTTTTCAAATACAAATTGCAGAGCCAGCTCAATGCATTCTGGGTATCTGACGCAGTCTAGTCCGCGTCACGGCAGTGCATACGGCACGGTTTAATAACTCTTAAAAACAAAACACTCGTTTGAATTTTACCGGTCGATAATAATAAGGCTTTTCCTAACATTAGTTTAGTTATTTTCATTGAAGACACAAAATGCATTAAGATTCAGGATTCATTTTCGAATTTTCTGCTGATTTATGCTGATTTTAACGCTACTCGGATTTAAAGCATTACTATGTTTCGTACAGTTTAAATATTAATTACGTTCGACTATAAAAAAAGTAACATCGGTGATATTAATTCAAACGTGTATCGGAACTCATTAAATGAAACAAACGCGATAGCACCAGCGGAGTAAATAAACTGCAGGGTATAGATAGTTTGGGAGCGGTATTTTTCAGCGACATCAGTTACATTAAAGTGAAATATTGTTTTAAAAAACTTTAGATACCATTTTAGTGCAGACAGTTTATTTATCGTGGCGATTTGTACTGGAAGAGAAGCCTGAATCGATATTGCCGAGGCCTATCACAGTTACCGAGGCGTCAAAGTAAACATTAACATGGCTCTGAGTTATGTATTGTTTAGTTATTAGCGGCCATCTTAGTAAGACCCGGACCAACAGACTAGAGGTGGGCGTTTGTGCTATTTATACAAAACGTCAACAAACTGTGTGTTGAGGAAAAAAGCTGCTTTTTAAAACAGTTGGAAAAAACAGGTTTATAAAACTGAAACTCAAAGTTGTATTAGCGGCCATCTTAGTAAGACCCGGACCAACAGACTAGAGGTGGGCGTTTGTGCTATTTATACAAAACGTCAACAAACTGTTTGTTGAGGAAAAAAGCTGCTTTTTAAAACAGTTGGAAAAAACAGGTTTATAAAACTGAAACTCAAAGTTGTATTAGCGGCCATCTTAGTAAGACCCGGACCAACAGACTAGAGGTGGGCGTTTGTGCTATTTATACAAAACGTCAACAAACTGTTTGTTGAGGAAAAAACTGCTTTTTAAAACAGTTGGAAAAAACAGGTTTAGAAACTGAAACTCAAAGTTGTATTAGCAGCTAAAACATAAAGCACATAAGTTCAGTTTTCTACTTTTTCATTCCCACTGCCACCATGTCCTTACTTGTTTTTGGGTATAAAGCATTTAAAAAAGGATAAAAATAATCCTTATAAGTGTAGTATATTAAATTACATTATCAAAACGTAATATATATATACGCCATTTTATATTTACAAAATGCAATGAATTTCTAATAGAAGCATTCTTTTTTTTTAAAAGAAAAACTAATGTTAATGATTGATAATAAATATAAAAAATATGTTTAAATATAATTAGGCTCTGTATCTACAAAATGTGAGAGGTTGTTACTACAACTCGCAACAAAATAGAGATAAACGTTGGCATTGACCAAACAGTTCTTACTTCACTACAAGCAACAAGCAGCTTTGGAATAAAGGGAAAAAGCATAAAAGCAGGTAGAAAAAAAGCAATTAGCAGGCAAACAGCAGGAAAACAGTTTTAGCGCTTGCGGCAACGTTCGAATAGAACAGTCCGTTCCTTGTTTAACAAATCATAAACCAGTCCAAAACGAACTGCTTGTTTCCGTTTGAAAAATCAGTTTGTTTGTTGTTTATAGAAAAGCAGTTTTTTTTAACAGTTTGGTGTTTTCGGCCCCACAACTACAAAAGACCAGTTACTATCCTGATCCTGTGACTTGTAGAATACTTATTTGATGCAGGCGTGTTTATGGGTCTTTTTAACATACCGTAATGGAACCGAAATTTCAGTTATTATTAATAATAATTAGATCTATCTAATTATTATTATAATTTTTGTTTAACGTCCGACTATTGTGCACACTTGGGCTAATGTAGACGATGGGATGATTTATAGCGTATGAAAATGCCAATCCCTGGCCGGGAATCGAACCCGGGTCCTAGGGGTGAAAGCCCAGTACGCTATCAACTAGGCCACCGAGGCGGCTACTTACTATTTTTAATTATCAGTTAATAATAATTATTATTATTATATTATATATATATATATATATATATATATATATATTATTATTATTATTATTATATATATTATATTATATATATTATTATATATATTATATATATATATATTATAATAATTATTAATTTATTATTATTTAATGGGAAACACTTTAAAAAATGTTGATTGTATTTATGGTTTTTTTAAATTTCGAGAAATCAACCTTTCTGTATTATTTAAAAATTACATTGAAAAATTGAAATTACGCAAAGATTGGTTCGGCGGTTCGGTTTAAATAATCATATTTTTTAATATTTATCTCTGCATATCATCCGATCAGCTGTTTTTAGCAGTAGGAATGAATATCGAACAAATCTCGTGTCGTTGTCGTGAATTCACTACTTTACCTGAGTGTGTTAATTGTATTTTAAAATATATTCGACTTAATCTTCCCGAATGTGTGCTTCAGAAGGCGGTGTAATATCTATCTATCAAGTAGCTCTTAATGTTTTCTTTCGGCGCCAAGCGCGGCGGAGATAATATTGATTTATTCTCTTACAAATTGCTCAAGTATCCGACGACTTCGCCACAAACTGCGCATCCAAGGCGCTTTTGTATCAGCACAAAAGTACAGGGCACTGTGAAAACACAATGCACTTTTATTTTCGACAAAATTTTCCCTTAACTATTGATCCGTTACTATGGATCCGTTTTGGTCCCTTATTATTGTTATCCGTTTTTCTGTTCCTAATTTGATTATAAGAAACGCCCGGCCTGCATCCGTCTAACGTCGTGGGAAGTGATACCAGTCAAAGTTTTATATAGACCTACATAAAAAGTTCAATATAAAATACAGGGTCAATACCAAAAGTAGTAGGACTGATTTAAAAAAATAATATTGAAGATATATATACAATTCCTTAATATTCTTCGAAATAGCACCCTTGGGCAGCTACACACTTGGAACAACGCTGCTGCCGTTCACTGTACGCCTTCTGGAAGTCAGCTTCGGAGATGCTGTTGAGAGCCCTCGTCGATGCTACTTCAACGTCTTGAATCGAGTCAAACCGATGTCCCTTCAGCTGTCTTTTCATCCTTGGGAATACAAAAAGTCAGGTGGAGGCAGATCGGGACTGTAAGCGGGGTGCGGCAACGTGGTAATGCCGAATCGGGCCAACAGTTGCCTCACGACGAGCGGGTCAGCACAGCGCATTGTCCTTTTGTCAGACGGCTGGTCGGACGCGATTCACTCGGTCTCGCATTCGGGTTAGGACTTGCACCCAGTAGTTCTCTCACTGTGACCACATTGTCGTCGGTTCGTGACTTTCGGTGTGATTGTATTCTTCAACGAGCTCCCTATCTTCTTTAAACAGTTTGTGCCATTCAAAAACACTGGCGAGGCAGTATCCAAGTAAGCCGATAACCATTTCTGGGGTTTTGGTTGCAGATTTTCCGAGTTTGATACAAAACTTTATCCGAATATCGCTGCTCGAGATTTTGACTCATTTTCTGCATCGATGACGGTAAAAAACACGCTTCACAATAACCGTTGTCTACACTCAACCAAACCCGTAGGTGACTGCGGCAGGTGTTTCTCTGTCGCTAAATGTCCCCTTCATCTCGTCCAGTCAGTCAAGCCCCTCTCCACAGCTCCGCTCGCGCTACAGAAAATCAGTGCTACTACTTTTGGTATAGACCCTGTATATTGTGCCCACTAAATCCAAAATAGTGTTTTAGTTTTTCCTTGAGTGTGTGTGTGTGTGTGTGTGTGTGTGTGTGTGTTTGCTCGTGACTAAAGTAATTGGTCGATTACTTGGTTGAAATTTGGCATATAGTACCAAATTTGGTATGTAGTATTTCTTGGGATCACAAATTTAAAACATACATTTTTGAGTTGTGTTTTGATGAAAGAAAAAAACTTGAAACGATTCTAACGATTTTGATAAACGTTTTTTTTTTATGAATCGCAATGCGTGTCCAAATAAAACGTGTTTTTTGGCAAGTAAAAACAAGCCCAAAGAATCCAGTTAGCGATTAATCGAAAAGTGACAGCCCTAAATTGTCGGAATCGATTCAACAAATAACGTTAAAAAATTATAGGTTCATAATAATTTTTAAAAAATTCACAAATTTGAAATAAATTAAATAACTGTTTGGATGGAAATAAAATACCTTTTACTCTCAGACCGAGAAATTAGTCAGATTTTCTGGGCGGCTAAGCCAGTAACGTTCTGGAGATGTTTTTCAAGTACAGTAAATCGTGTATTTTGTTTTAAATTTAAATCTGTTACCATAGCAGCTAATAATACAATTGTGTTATTTAAATGTTACCATAGAAATCAATTGAGGTTAGTTACCGTCTTCATCGGATGTAACATTTTTATTGCTCCTAATTTGATTGTAAGAAACCCCTGGGCTGCATCTAACTTCGTGGGGAAGTGATGCCAGTCAGAGATTTATAGAGACCTACATCAGTATAAAATATGCATTGACACACTTTCTATGAATATAATTTTGTTAGGAAAGTAATTTCTTTTTATAAATTTATCTGATGTACACCTTCATCGTTTGACTCTTCATCTGTCCGCCTCTCTACCACCATTACCACTCCAATCCTCTTGCGTCATATTGAACAACTAGCTCAAGATGGTATTTGGCTTAAATCGCCCTACAGTCTGGAGAATAAATTCTCAAGAACGTGAATAGACGGATATAATGCACTTCCATTAGTAAACTCGTGCCCTTGGGTCTTGTTAAACTTGGTTTTGTACCACACTGCACCATAAATCAGATAAATAAAATTCTAAACGCGACATGTTGTCATAGCGTGGGGGCGGAGAATGAAAACCCTAAAACGATCAAGTTATCGTCAAATACGAGTCGCATTGTTATATAAGGAAGCACGAGTATACGATGTGCACTAGATTTATCTAGTTATTTGCTCTCTATTTACGTCCATGTAAAATTGTTTTTTTAATAATTCAACAGATTATTATATAAATAAACTGTTATTGAGTATTCTATAAATAAACTGTTATAACAACAGTTATTGAGTAAATAACTGTTGAATAGTAAAGCGCATTTCTAGACACTACACGCGAAAGCGCTAGATAGCACGATAGTGAAACGCCAGTGTATGAATAGGCGCGTTTTTTTATCAAACGCCGTGTTTATCGCGCTTCGGTGTGCGTGATTTCTCGCGCATGTTGGAGAATCCCCCTCCCAATTCCCTATAAAAGTCCAGTGACACGGTCTGAGTCTACAAACTGTTACTACTCAGCGGTAGTGAAGGAAAAGGAGCTGTGGTGAGACAGTGGGGACTCGACCTTTCACTCGCACATTTTTTTCTTCGGCCCACTGGTGTTCTTAACAAATAGTTGCCTAAGCGGCTTACCTATAGTATATTTACAAATTTGGGTACTCGGTGGCCGATGTGGCTAAAGCACCGGTTATTTTGCTGCGTCTCTGAACTGCGCACCTTTAGGTTCTTAGTTCTAGCCGCAGTTACTACCTTTGCTTTTCCCTTACCATTAACACTGATCTGCCGTCCTCATTAGTCTAACTGGCTTAAGTATACATGTTAAGTGGGAAAATATATTTACAAATTTGTTATTTATTTGTTATTACTGGCGAATTCCCATTGGTAAAATGAGCTACTGGGACGCCATCATGGTAAGACTCGGGTCCACTAAATGAGCCCGATCCTGACATCTGTATCACTTCTCGATGGGTTGTTAATTTTTTTTTTTTTTTTTGTACGTGTGTGTCGCACGATCACGTTCACAAATTTAGTCCGGTTCGATTCAAACGGCACACAAATCGATTGCGGTAACAGTTTGGACAAGTTCTTTAACCACGGTCAACAGTTTAAAAATGGCGGCAATTTCAGTTTTTTTTAAACTGGTAACTTTTTTGTCGAAGTTTTTTTTGAAAATCCAACTTCACCGTGGTAATCAGCGTTAAAAACTGTGTAAATTAGCACTTTGAATTTTCAAAAGACTTTGAAATTTAATTTGATTGCGGTCAGGGTTCATTTTTGTATAATCAGGTGTAATTTGAGAATTTATATTGGTGAAATCAGAATTCGAAAAAGGTAAAAAAGAAATTACATTCTGCAAATTCGCTCCTATCATCTCAGCGAGACAGTTTTTTTGTAACAACTATGAATAATACGACTTCTAAGTTCGTATAAAAAAACTATCATTATGTTCGTAATTTATTTAATTAAAAGTAAATCCATTAAACTGTCTTACAATTTGCGCTAATGAAATATAAATACACACAGTCACGTTACTTTGGCCGTATTATGTGGAAGATTTGTAAAGTCGCTTTGAAGATAAAGTGTAAACAAAACTAAAATGAAGGATCGGATAAAATGAGATGAGAAGGGAAAACGGAAATGAAACAAATCAAAGAAAGCAGGAAGTAGAGGTAGACTTTCGGTAGCTGCAGATAAGCGGGGGTTTACATTGCTGCCTTTGGGAGTGATTCTGTGTTTGTTAATAAACTCACAACTCTGTAGCGCTGCCAGCTTTGTGAGAAAAAGTTACGGAGTTTATTAGTAAACCGCGTGATTTTATTAATTAATTCGCATTAGAAAATGCGCCATTGCAGCGGTCACCATAGTAAGACCTTGGAGTGCTTCTAGATCACATTAAACTTGTGTGGGGTGTGTGTGTGTGCGCGTGAGTGGGTGGGTGCGTATGCGTGGATGCGCGCGCGCGTGTATGTGTGTGTGAATGCTTGTTTCATACGCGTTTGCGCGCGCGCGTGTTTTGTGCGTGTGAGCGTGCGTGCGTGCGTGGGTGGGTGAGTGTGAGTGGATGCGCGCGCGTGTATGTGTGTGTGTGTGTGAATGCTTGTTTCATGCGCGAGCGTGTGTGTGTGTGTGAGAATGCTTGTTTCATGCGCGTGTGTGTGCGCGTGCGTGTGTTTGTGTATGTGCGTGTGAGCGTGCGTGCGTGCGTGGGTGGGTGAGTGTGCGTGGATGCGCGCGCGTGTTTGCTTATGTGTGTGTTTGTGCGTGGGTGGGTGAGTGTGCGTGGATGCGCGTGCGCGCGCGTTTTCACGTTCGTAATTTTGGTTCGATATGATTTAATCGTAGCACAATACCGATTTCGGTAACAGATTGAACGAATTCAGCATCCAGCTAAAACTGTAAAACACGAGGGTTGATCAAATATAAACGAGACTGACTTTCTAAAAACTTTTCCGTTGGACATTGAACTCTAAAGGGGTTTCAGGTAGCCTGGGAGGTTTGGGACGGCGTAGACGGGCAACATTTCCGTTCGGACCCTTCAGTATAAAACTATACAATGAGTGAGAGTGAAGTGCACGTTTCTGTGGAGCAGAGAATTATTATTAAGTTTTTGGCCAAGGAGGGGGTCAATCCGACTGAAATCTTTCGTAGATTGACGGCTCAATACGGGGACAGGACCCTGTCAAGAGCTCGCTTTTTTGCTTGACACAAGGAATTCGCCGAAGGACGGGAAGCAGTAGAAAACCTCAGCCATGATCGTCGCCCGACCACTTCCGTCACGGACGAAAACATTGATGCTGTTCGGAAGCTCCTGGACGAAGACAGACGTATATCGCTGCGATTTATTGCAGATGAACTCCAGTTGAGCTATGGTAGCGTTCAAAAAATCGTTACATCAAACCTGGAACTCAGCAAAGTATCTGCAAGGTGGGTTCCACAAATTTTGACCGACGTTCACAAACGGAATCGTTTGGAGATTTGCCAGCGACTATTGACCCAGTTTGAACGAGATGGTGAGGCATTATTAAACCGGATTGTCACCTGTGACGAAACATGGGTTCACCATTACACTCCCGAGTCGAAACAGGCAAGTATGGAGTGGCGGAAGAGGGGAGAGAGGGCACCTCTGAAGGCCAAATCACGATCGTCGGCCGGGAAGGTAATGGCCACTGTATTTTTCGACAATCAAGGCGCCTTTCACGTCGATTTCCTCCATCAACGACGCACAATAAATGCACAATATTATTGCGATGTTTTAGAGGCCGCAAAACAGTCTTTTCGTAGGAAAAGGAAATCTAAACCGGCGAGAAACGTCATTCTTCTTCACGATAATGCCCGACCACATTCGACGAACGCTACGAGGCTTAAACTCGATCAAATTGGCTGGGAACCAATGGAACATCCCCCATACAGTCCAGACTTATCACCCTGCGACTATCACCTGTTTGGGCCACTCAAAGAGGCGCTTGGAGGCCAGCGTTTCGAAGACGATTCTGCGGTGGAGACCTTCGTGCTCCAATGGCTCAATGAACGCCCGAGAACTTTTACGAAGATGGAATTAAAAACTTCCAATCCGGTGGGAAAAATGTGTTACTCGTGCGGAGACTATGTAGAAAAATAAGTTGTATCAAGAATAATTTGTAAGTAAGCAATAATTTTTTTAAAAAATCAGTCTCTTTTATATTTGATCAACCCTCGTAGTTTGAAAACGGCTGCCATTTCATTAAATTAAAAATTAGTCATTTTTTAAAATTATGTTCTTAAACTATGTTCTGCCATCGTAATTCGTATTAAAATCTGCATAAATTGGCATTTCCGGCATTAAAATCAGTTGAAATTTAAAAATTAGTTTTTACGGCTTTCAAGGTTCATTTTCGTATTAACAGAGCATTTTGAAAGTTTTAAACGGTAATTTACGCTGATTATGTCGGTGAGATTGGATATTCGCTTCCATCACATCAGCGAGACAGTTGCGTGTCGCGATTAAATAATGCGATTAGATAATAACACATTAAATAATGTGTTTATACTGGACTACTTGTGTCTTTGAAATCCAGACACGCAGCTGTCTAGTTTAAGTGTTGACGCTCTCGGTAAAGTAATTTACGAACACATTGAAGATTTATTCAAAATCGTCGGTTTTGTTTGTTACCGTATACGCTCACCGCTTTACAAAAGAACATAAATCTAAAAACTAGA
>CM040191.1:66658806-66686306 GCA_022606455.1 Callitettix versicolor
TATGCACGCGTGCGTGTGTTTGATTCTTTGTGTGTGTGTGTGTGTGTGTGTGTGTGTGTTTTTCATTGTGTGTGTTTGTGTGTGCGCGCGTGCATGTGTTTGATTGTGAGTGTGTGTGTGTTCGATTGTGTGTGTGGGTGTGTTTGATTGTGTGCGTTTGTGTATGTGTGCGAGTGCGTGTGTTTCATTGTTTGTGTGTGTGTGTGTGTGTTTCATTGTGTGTGTTTGTGTGTGCGAGCGTGCGTGTGTTTGATTGTGAGTGTGTGTGTGTGTGTGCGTGTGTTTGATTATATGTGTGTGAGTGTGTTTTTTGTATGTGTGCGAGTGTGTGTGTGTGTGTTTGATTGTATGTGTTTGTGTGTGCGCGCGCGTGCGTGTGTTTTATTTTGTGAGCAAGCGCGTTTGTGTGTAAGCGCGCGTGCGTGTTTTACTGTGTGTGTGTGTGTGTGTGTGTGTGTGTGTGTGTGTGTATATATATATATATATATATATATATATATATATATATATATATGTGTGTGTGTGTGTGTGTGTGTGTGTGTGTGTGTGTGTGTGTGCGCGCGCGTAGTAGAGAGAGAGAGACGTTCGCAATTTGTATCCGATTTGATTTAAACGTGACACGTAAAACAATTTTGCTAATATATCGCACGATATCGTTAATCAGCGAAATCGGTTTAACAGTTTTAAAATGGCCGATATTTTAAGCTTTTAAAGAAATGCATACATTTTTCGTCCTAAATACTTATTGGGAATCGCAAATTCCATCATGTAATCAGCGTTAAAGACCGCACAAATTTGCGTTTTGTATTTTCTAATAACCGTTGGGAATAAGAAATTTGATATGACGGCGGTCAGGGTTCATTTTCGTACTTTCAGTGTCAACGTTTAAAATGGTAATGTATGCAGTTTGTTATACTTATTACGATAATAAAATCAGAATACAAAAAAGGGATTAATGTATTTTTTTATAAATAAGCTTTCATTGCGTCACTGGGACATTTGAATGCTTTGGTTGTTTACTTTTTACTGCATGAAATATTAAAAATTCGTAAAGTATGTATCTTGAGTTGTAATCTGTTTTACGGCCTTTTGAGTCTAGAAAGTATTTTAACTTGGTTATCTGTCAGTCTGCGCACGCTGTCTAAAAACTAATCAGTGACCGCTTTCAGTGAAGTTTGGCCAGACTGGATATACGTACGGACCAATTTTTAATTTTTGACGTTTAAAATCATGAATTTTTAAAGCATTAAAATCGCATTTAACCGACGATTTTTGTAAAATTGTGCTTCACTGTAATCATGAACTACATAAACAATCCGGCACTGTCTCCCGAAGAAACCCGGATCGGGTGAAAATCGGCCTATTGTTTCGAAATTGGTTTTTCAGGTTTATCTATGGATAATATTTTTTCGGCAGAGGCAGCTGAAGTGAGCAGCTGATGGGCTTAGCAATCCCACCGTACCTCTAGCTCATTCTGCTCTCACTCATGTACTCCAGACACGCACGCGTGCGCGCGCGCGCGCACAAACACACACACACACACACACACACACACACACGAACCCTGAGAGACCTGACGACCTCCTACTGTACCTTATCTATCCATGCTGGGCTCTGTATGAGCGGACCTCATTTCCTTAACTACTTGTGTGTGTCTCCATAAGTAAGAATGAGCGAGATCTGAAAGCACAGTAAAAAAGTTGGAAAATTGTAACAGTAGGCCCTACCTCCGTAATAAGGGTCAAGAAAAATGAAAAAATTAAAAGGGAATTACAAAAACAAACAACTGCAAGCACCTCAATAAGGAATTAGGGAAGTCACAAATTAAAAGCGGATAGATTAAAAGACCTACCTTGAATTGTCTCGAAGTCGTAGACTTTATGAAGGGACTTGCACTAGAGAAGGCTCCGGAATTGAGCATCTCAGGAAGGAATATAGAAAGAAGGGCACAATAGATATCAAGGTCGCAGTCCAATAGCAACCCTACAAATTCATTTAATGTCTTTACAAAAGAAACATATGTGCCAGAAAAATTACAGAATTTTAATCGGATTCCTCTAAACTGTATACATTATGTGAATATAAACGTAAACACTATAATGTATATTAAACTTGATAATAATATATATATATATATATATATATATATATATATATATATATAGAGAGAGAGAGAGAGAGAGAGAGAGAGAGGGGGCTTTATATATATATATATATATATATATATATATATATATATATATATATTCTGTAAATATAATATAATATATATATATATATATATATATATATATATATATATATATATATATATATTCTGTAAATATAATATACAGAATTCATATTATGAGTTGTGAAATATAATACTTTCGGTTTGTTATACATCTGCGCTCTTAAGAATTATTTTGTGCAATAATATTTATAAAAACTTTTTAAACCAGATTATTAAAAATAAATTTTATGATTTTCAGATAGTCGCTTCAAAAAGGAACGACACAACCTGTTGCTCTACTGGTGAGTTAACTTTCTTATAATGTATTAACCTGTTTAGATCTATCCTGGATATGAAAGCGTTACAGTGAATAACTGCTAACAATTGTTAACTAAATCTGAAGGTAGTTATTTGCGGATAAACATCTTGTAAGTAGAAAGCGTCAGTCTTGCGATGTCCGTTTCAGTTATTGACCTTTCGTCGGATGCGTTTGTTACGCCGTTTTGGCCAAAAGCTTTAAACTTTTATTTGATATTTGCTACGAAGTTATCTCTTATATAAAAGGCAATGTCCTGACTGACTGACTGATCAACGTACAGCCCAAACTGTAAAACCTAGAGACTTGAAATTTTGAGGATACCTTCGTTTTAATATTTAAGCGCATACTAAGAAAGGATTTTGCAAAAAATTGATTTTAACTCTATTAAACTACTTACCCAGTCCAAATTTAATAATCAACGTATAGCCGATACTATTATAGCTAGAGACTTGAAATTTTCAAGATACATTCTTACAACAATGCCAAGATGCTCTAATAAAGAATTTTGCAAAAATATGATTTTGACGCCATTAAACTACTAACCCAGTCTAAATTTAATAATCAACGTACAGCCAATACTATTATAGATAGAGACTTGAAATTTTCAGGGTACCTTCTTACAACATTGTCGAGATGCACTGAAAAAGGGGTGCACTGAAAAACGATTTTCCAGTATGCAACCCATAAAGAGGTAAACATGAGGTACAACAATTTTTATTGGAAAAAATATGTTTTTCATCTGACCTCCTTAAAACGTAACATAGTCACTCTTAAGTATAAGTAATGAAATATATTTTTCACCTTTTCCCCAAAACGCATACACTAAAGAGATTGAAAGAAGGTATAAAATATAAAGAAGGGGTACAATTTTGTATTGAAAAAATATATTTTTTATCTTATATTTTAGAAATATGCTATGAAACACATATTTCAACATGTTTCTGAATTCATTCCCTAAAAGAATAATAATGGGAAAAGAGTTATAATGGGAGAAAAAAGAGCGTTTGCATTGGAGAAAAATATTTTTTATCAAATTTTCTTAAAAGTAAACAAAATATTTAAAAAAAACAAATTATGATTCACGCAATTCAGTATTTTCCCTCGAATTCATCCCCTAAAAGGACAAAAATATAGAATAGGTATAAATGTTTGTATTGGACAAAAATATTCTTGATCAGATTTTCTTAAAATCGAATAAAACACGTTTGAAGACAATAAAACAACATAATCAGGTTATAATATTTTTTCATATTCACTGCAAAATAATCACGAGTTTAGATGATCACGCTTTTAGTAATATATTTTTTTATGTTTCTAAATTATTACATTATTGAAACAGTTTAAGTTTCGTGGGCGAAGCCGCGACGGGTAATGCTAGTCTTGTATAAAGCCCGGACGACGAATGTTTACGTTTTTTGTTACAATTCAGTTTCGATTCCAGATTGTAGTTTTTAGTTCTTTCGTATATTACTGGCAGAACGGTAACACTGTTCTTTTGTCTGTTGCTTGGAGAAAAGAGCATACAATTTCCAATAAAGGTGGTCCAATAAGAGTTTTCGTAAATATTACCGTTAGCTGTTAAGTTTGCCAGTGCATTAGATTTTTTTTTTTTTTTTTAACGTCCGGCTATTGTGCACACTTGGGCTAATGCAGACGATGGGATGATTTATAGCGTATGAAAATGCCAAGCCCTGGCCGGGAATCGAACCCGGGTCATCGGGGTGAAAGCCTAGTACGCTATCAACTAGGCCACGGAGGCGGTTCCCCCCCCCCAGTGCATTAGAGCGCCATCGCGGAGCGGTGTCCGGACAATTAGTTAAGAATATACTGCGTGGTCTACTATTCATTGAACTATGTGGTATGAACTGTATTGTAGCATGTACAATGGAATTGTGGACACTACTTGTCGAAAAATGTGTCTGCGGATGGTCCGACGTCCACGGATGTCGGAGCGCTACTAGTGCAATCTACTCCTTAAGAGTAGATTATATTGATGGCGCTAAGTCAATTTTTTGACTGGTTATTAAGAGTTTGAATTTATTTCGACAGATATCGAAAAAAATATCTGGAATCTACGACAGTGAGGTGTGCAACTTCAGAAAAACAGCAGCAGAATGACCGGTGCTTTAGCCATCTTCACCGTGTGTTAGAGCTCTGTTGAGCAGTAATTGGCCAGCTCTGTTGGAACCATAATTGACCAATACAGCTCTGTTGGAATTGAATAATGCTGTCTGAGTGTTGTTGTGCAAGTGGTTGTATCGATTAGACATGCACTATGAAAAAACTCTCACCTCAGAAACGTAGAAGAATACCGGTGATTTAGCCACCTTGATTGTGGTAGAGCTCTGTCGACCACCACTTGACCAGTAATTGGCCAGCTCTGTCGGAATTGTATAAATCTGTGTGAATGTTGTTGTGAAAGTGGTTGTATCGATTAGATATGCACCACAGACATTTTCTTACCTCAGAAACGCAGCAGAATGACCGGTGCTTTAGCCACCTTGATTGTGGTAGAGCTCTGTTGACCAGTAATTGGCCAGCTCTGTCGGAATTGTATAAATCTGTGTGAATGTTATAGTGCAGGTGGTTGTATCGATTAGGCATGCACTACAGACATTCTCTCACCTCAGAAGCGCAGCAGAATGACCGGTGCTTTAGCCACCTTGATTGTGGTAGAGCTCTGTTGACCACCACTTGACCAGTAATTGGCCAGCTCTGTCGGAATTGTATAAATCTGTGTGAATGTTATAGTGCAAGTGGTTGTATCGATTAGGCATGCACTACGGAAATTCTCTCACCTCAGAAGCGCAGCAGAATGACCGGTGCTTTAGCCACCTTGATTGTGGTAGGGCTCTGTTGACCACCACTTGACCATTAATTAGCTGGCTCTGTCGGAATTGTATAAATCTGTGTGAATGTTATAGTGCAGGTGGTTGTATCGATTAGACATGCACCACAGACATTTTCTCACCTCAGAAACGCAGAAGAAGACCGGTGCTTTAGCCACTTTGATTGTGGTAGAGCTCTGTTGACCACCACTTGACCAGTAATTGGCCAGCTCTGTCAGAATTGTACAAAGCTCTGTGAATATTGTTGTGCAAGTGGTTTTATCGATTAGAAATGCACTACGGGAATTCCTTTACCTCACTGTAGTGTTGCGATGAAGGTTGCATTTCCGTTTAACACACGATAATCATGTTTAACAAACAGTGAACAACTTGCAGCGTCGCATACTCGTGTTCACTTGATAGAAGCTATAGGCCTACATCCGTAACTTGATTTAATTTGCCTTTCTTCCGTGATTCCGTACGTAATATGTTTTCTCGTGCAATTGATATGTTTCAGTTTAACAACCAGTAATCCCGGCATATCGGAAACACGCAAGCCCTAACTTTGCAACTAAGTTTGTAACTTGTTTTGACTCCTGCTTAGGTTTGTAGCTAACTTGTTTACGCCGAGACGTTGGCAGAACCGTTTCGGTGTTAACTTGTTTACAGCCGACCGTCCTGTTTCCATTGTCGTTTCTGTAGAAATATGGAAGTGGGTCAATTGTGTTAAATCATTGTTGGGAATTTGCATATTCTGTTTTATATTCTGTTTGTTGCATGCAACTCTGTTTTGTTATGTTATTCATTTCATTAGCGGAAAGTTTTTCTTTCTAAATTGAATTTCTGTAATGTAAACTGATTTTATATAAAATAGAAAATACACACGAACTGCTAAATAAACTTTTTATTTTGTCGCTGGGTAATGTGTTATTCGCGTAACTTTAAATACAGGGATGGCAGTAGGTTAGGTTTGGTTTGGTAGGGGTGAAGATTTGACGTTGTTGAAACTCTCCCCTTACCGCCATATAGTTCCTTCTCCCTTAACGGTATGTCCTTAAGATTTTTTATGTAAGCAGAATTTAAGCCTTGAGCGAAGTAAATAACTACAATTGACATTGACAACTTGATTCTAGACTTCCTGTTGGTATGTGTTTTTGTTCAGAACTAAAAAGTAGTGATAATGCGGTTTAATAAGATATGACAAGATAAGAAAGTTCAATTAATCTGCATTGCTAGAATTTGCATTTAGTTCATTTTATAGGTGATTTACGAAAATAAGATTAGGGATTGCAAATGTTTAAAAAGGTAATTGTGATTTGTTTGTTTTTGAAGTGAATACTTCTTATGGCGGGGTATGGATGTATGTTATGCACGGGGAAAATTCAGTTTGCCGTCACGCATCACGCTCTTATATATATTTTTGTTTTACCATGTATTTTTGAAGTGAAAACTTGTATGTTCGCGCCATTATATTACTTACCCAGTCCAACTTAATTATTTAGTTTTATGTCAAGTGTTAACTGTGTAACAGTGACGTTTTATACGTTATTATGTATTGGTAGGTGTGAATAACAAATATATAAATGCCATTTTACTACTTACCCAGTGCAACTGAATTATTTAGTATTCAGTTTTGTGATATGTGTTAACTGTGGGCTACAACAGTGACGTTTTAATAATATTTTATTCTTCTTAATATAATATTTTAAATTTGAAAGTTTATGTGCGTGTTATTGTTTGTTATTCAATCGCACATTAACTACTGGACCGATTGAGATGAAATTTAAAATGAACATGGTTTAGGTACCTGAGATGGACATAGATGTATTTCCGTTTTAAAAATCTGAATCCCTGTTATTATTTATTATAAAATTATTGTTTATAAGCTTACAGTTGCAATGATTTTAATTGAAATAATCTTATAATTCCAAACGACCTGCATTTCCAAATTAAAATATTGCAGTTTCCATTGAAGTTGGCATTTACAATGACAATTAATAAGTCACAAGGTCAGGTATTAAGAGTAGCAGGAATACATTTGGGACTCCATGCTTCTCCCGTGGTCAGTTATAGCCTGTTCTAGTGTCGAGTAGCAAAAATCTGTCTTGGCAAAAAACCATAAAAACGTATAATATTGTATTTAGAAATATATTAAACTGAAATGAACGTACTCATGATTTTGAAAATCGACTGTAAATTTTATTTTTTGATGTAAAATATATAGCCATAACTCGTGACAAGAAGTAGTCACTTCTGTCGGCAGTCATGCCACTGCCACTTTTTTTTCTAAATTAAGTTCACTTGCCGAATTTAATCGTAATATCCTTCAGCGATGTGTCTCGTACACGAGATAATTTTTAATATTCCGCGCACCTTTTGTAATTATATATATATATATATATATATATATAATTTCCAAACCCTTCCTGATCACAACTGGAGTTCGCCAAGGAGATGGACTCTCGCCTCTCCTTTTCAATCTGGTGTTGGACAAAGTTATCAGGGAATGGGAGAATGAATTAAAAATTGAAGGGCACTGGAAACCAGTTCGACTTGGAAGACCCAAGGACAACACAGAAATCGCGTGCCTAGCTTTTGCAGATGACCTGGCCATACTCACAGATAATGAAACAACAGCGATTAAACAGATAGAAGTCCTAAAGGAATGTGCAGAGAGGGTCGGTCTACAGATCTCGTTTAAAAAAACCGAATTCTTCTGTTCAAAATTAAATATACAAGAACTAAACACAAAGTATGGTAAGATAAACAAAGTCAAGCACTTCAAATATCTGAGAGAAATTTTTGAACCCACAGGTGGCGAGAAGGCTGCGCAAAAGGTTCGGCTACTTAGAATAAAGAGGGCTCTTGGTATAACGCGTGATATCTACAATAAGAGATGTATGTCGTCGCACACAAAAATCAGACACTACAACACAGTCATAAAACCTGAGGTATTATATGCAAGCGAGACGCTAGCACTCTACACAAAAGCTACCATGGAGGGTATTTTGAAGGAAGAACGCAAAATCTTGAGGAAGATCCTTGGCCTGAGATTAACAGAAGACGGATACAGGTTGCACTCCCGGAAGACCACAGAGAAGATATCGAACCTGGCTGCAGATGTCAGAAGGAGTCTTCAGTTCTATGGACACAGTAGACTCCCAAAACGAGACTTGCGAACAGAATCCTTAAGTATATACAAAGAGCCAAATCAACAACGTCGTGGAAATAGACTCAACAGACGTTGAAGACAGGCGCGCATACAGGAGAAATATGCTCGGTTGGAAGGTCCCAGAGAATGAAATCCCAAAGAGAGCAGGGATAAAATGGACGGAGGAGCGGAAGAGGATCCATGGGGACAGGATGAGGGAGGTGTGGAGGATTAGAAGGAATAAGACATGAGTCGGAGTGCTTTGCGTGATCCAACAGGGTCTATACGCAAATAATAATAATAATAATAATTTTAATAATAATATGTATATATATATTGCTTATAAAGATTAAAAAGTAGTTTAATTTATTAGTGATATAAATTACAAAGCGAACAATTGGAGCAGGTAATAAATTGAAAAATAGAGCCTTAAAATTACCGCCTTTCTTCCAGTTTACATTACATTTCGAATGTTCTTTAAGTATTATACGTAATTATAAAAAAATTATTGGCCATCTTAAAGTATTTCATGCAAATTTCCATTGGAAAATGAGCTATTAGAGTCGCTATTATGGTAAGACCCAGATTCGGGTCTTTAAATGATCGCTGATTTTAGGTTATTTCTGAAGTAATTAGGATTGTGACCTATTTTCTTCCGTCTATTGATGTTTTTACTCACGCAGTAAAGGCTACCGTGATTTCGAAACCTCACGGTTTCATCTTCAGGCCGTAATACCAAATGTCAAATCCCTTTGTTAAGGTCGTCACAAAGTTAACACAACACTGGAAACACACGTCACAAACACTGAACACAATAAAATTTCTTACACAAAGTGTCTTCTTCATTTATTCTTATGCATATGTCGAAAAGAAGAAAGAATAAAATTTAAAACTTTTTTTTTCTTGATGTCCGTACGTTTTACTAATTTACAAATAAGGACGAGGGAAAGGTTAAAATCACAGCAGTAACTGTGTCCAGATCTGACGACCTCAAGGTGCGCAGTGCAGAGACGTAGCAGACTGACCGGTGGCTTAACCGCATCGACCACCGAGCCCTATTTGACACACTATATTTCAGTCACTAAAACAAACTTTCAAAATTTAAAGAAACGTATAGTTGCGTGCACAAGTGTGAACGCAGACTGGCACTTTATCGATAGTTATTTTGGTCCCGTTCGATTTAAACTAGAGCAATTTCGATAATCGCTTAGGGTAGGTCGTTACTCTCCGAAATCCGATCAGCCGTTCTATTCCGAATCTAACAACTTTTTTGTCTTAATCGTTCAATTTGATTTCATCATTGTAATCTGCCTTAAAATCTTACTTGTTTATTTGAAATTTTCCTTTTAACGGTCAGCCGCTAACGGTGTCTCGCCTTGCTGGTGCAGTCTATAAGTAGACAGTAAACAGACACAAGTAGGTCAGTTGTGTTAAAAGATTTCTGGAGATTCCGTCCCGGATTTCATCGGAAGATTTGTTCAGCATCTGGTTTTATACTGGCGTCCTGAACCAAGGTTTACGATACTATTGAGAAGTTCTGATTTAGCCGTCTCTTTCATTATTTCACGTTATTATATAACATAAAACATTTCCTGGGCAAGTCATTTTTGTTGCAATTTTGTTGTTGTTGTTCTTTTGAATGTTTAAAGTAAAAATAACCCTGGCTGTCTCGCTGCCGTAATGAAAGCGAATTTCCAACCATTATTTTGCATATTTAAAGTTTTTCTAAATCTACTGTACAGTTAATTACAATCAGCATTAAGTTTTGCGCCCAGGGTGACTGAGAAACTGATCAGTCTGCTGCGTCTCTGAACTGCGCACCTCAAGGTCATAGGTTCAAAACTGCAGTTACTGCTGTAAGCTTTACCGTTACTGTTAAAGCCGGTCTCTCGTTGAAATTCTTTTTATATTCTACTTCTTTTCTGCTAGGATTTTTGTCACTATGTTCAGTATAATAGTCTGCCTTCCCTAGCTTCTATACTGAGTATAAAAATAGTTTCTGAAAATGGAGGTTCTCCGAAACGCGTCAACGAAAGAAGAATTGACGAAGCTAGGTAAGGCAGATTATTATACGGGTCTCTCGTCATCATTAATCCAATTGCCATAAAGTATAGACGATAAGCGAAAAAAAACTTATCAACATTAAAACGATTAAATTGAATTTTAAAATTTTAAATGCTAATGTAAAAATGCCAAATTTTTCTCGTTAAATATTTACTAATTTTTTGGCTAAACATTTTCAACTTTTCTCGCTAAATTTGATGAATTTTCTCACTAAACCTGTTCACCTCTTCTGTCTAAACTTGTCCAATTTTTCTCGCTAAAATTTACCCAACATGCCCAACGTTTCTCGCTAAGCAAGTCCAACTTTTTCGCTAAACATTTCCAATTTTTCTCATAAAACTTGTCCAACTTTCTGGTTAAGCATGGCTAATAAACTTTCTCGCTAAACTTGGCAAATCTTTCTCGCTAAACATGCCCAACTTTGCTCTCCAAACATTTCCAACTTTTTTCGCTAAACTTGTCTAACATTTCTCACTAAACCTGTTTACCTTTTCTGTCTAAACTTGTCCAACTTTTCTCGCTAAAACTGACCCAACACGCCCAACGTTTCTCGCTAAACATGTCCAACTTTTTTCGCTAAATATTACAAGCTTTTTTCGCTAAAACATTTCCAATTTTTCTCGTAAAACTTGTCCAACGTTCTTGTTAATAATGGTTAATCAACTTTTCTCATTAAACTTGGAAAACCTTTCTCGCTAAAAATGCCCAACTTTGCTCTCTAAACATTTCCGACTTTTTTCGCTAAAATTTACCAACTTTTCTCGCTAAACTTGTCTATCATTTCTCACTAAACATGTTCAACTTTTCTCTCTAAACATGCCAACTACTACTTTGGCTTCTGCCAAATTATCAGTATCAGCATCGCTCTCTACGCAACTCCACTATGAACACACATAAATGCAATATTGGAGGTTTGTTGTCACCGCTCTGCTGTCCGCGTCAATCCAATATAAGACGTACAGAAAGTCGAAAGAAATCAGGAAAACCTTAACGTACCGTCGACTGTAAAGCCCGGGATCGTACCTCATAGAAAGAAAGTGAAAAAGGAACGGTACAGTTGTAAACATGAAATCAGGCGACATCGCCGGTGAAACATTATTTCGTGATAAAATAACTGAAACGCCCCGAAGGCTTAGCAAACTCGCAAGTTCAAAGCGTTCCTGATCCGAAAGTTTGAGTGCAAGCAGCTTAGCGTGGGAGATTTCAGCTTCACCTTGTCTGAAATGTTTGATTCTAGAAAAGTACGTTGTGTTTACTTTTTCCTTAAGTAAACTTCAAATCGGTTAAACAAACGTACCGCAAAGAGATCGTGTTTCTCATTGTCAATATTGCTTCTATTACGCTATTATTAATGTACAGAAAACAAGTAAACGTGATTTTGATTCGTAAATGAAAACGATTCAGTACGCTTTTGGGAAGGCAAATGTTTTAACTAATTCGTGTAACTTATTAAATCAGAATTTAAGGACAATGTGATTTTATTGAAAACACGTGGTGTGGTTCGAAGTAAACATTGTTGAAACTAGTAGCATGTTAGGGGTAACATTCAATTTATATTTGTAATTAACATCAATTATGTTTATACTTATTAACTCAGAATCTCGAATCTACTCATAATTTTAAGTTCTCTTAAATTTGTTAACACTTAAAAAGAAAAAAATCCAAAACAGAAGATCTTCGCCGAATTTCCCGTCAGAAGATATGTGTATATACAAATACAAAAAACTAAATATGAGAGTTGAAATCAAAATATATATTCTTCTTCTTTTCTGCTAGGATTATTGTAACTATGTTGAGTATAATAATTTGCTTTCCCTAGCTTCGTCAATTCTACTTTCGTTGACGCGTTTCGGAGAACCTCCATCTTCAAAAACTATATCTATACTCCTTAGTATAGATATACTATAGATACAGTATAGATATTTAGAGTATCGATATAGTTTTTGAAGATGACGGTTCTCCGAAACGCGTCAACGAAAGCAGAATTGACGAAGCTAGGGAAGGCAGATTATTATACCGAACTTAGCAGAATATTTATGTTGATAATTATCATTGCTTTCTAATGAAAACGTCCGCCCTTTATAGCTATAAGTAAATTATATTTAAACAAATTATTTTTCCCTTATATTTGAGACGAAACTTTTAAAATAATCCTTCAACCACCTTTCTTCGACTTACCCATTCTCTTAAGATGTTTTCCTTTTTCCTTTACGGAATCATGAAGGATTGCATTAGGGGCGTCTTCAAAGAACGTACTAATTAGAAAAATAAACGGTGTTTGCTTTTTGAATCTAAATTTTTTACACTTTTTACCGGCTCGGTGTATTTACTCGGTACACTTTTCTGTTTAATAAAAGTTTATCTGTTAAACAGAAAGAGCACGGAAGCTTTTGTAATGAAAGAAAAACTTGGAACCTGACTGTACAACAGACTACAACTACACGCTCCAACCTAAACACAAGAAAAATGGGTCAACTCTCTAAGCCAATTTGCGCTGTTTAAACTGCTGTTGGATTTTTTTTTACTTTTTATAAATCTTAATAAAGTATAAACGCTATGTGCAGCTATCCAGACCGCTTGCGTAAAATTAACGATTTATTTTAGGTAATGTAAAGGAACATTTCAAGAAATATTTTTGTATTTGTCAATAAATACCAACTGTTGGCCGTCTTAAAATGTATGGCCTTTCCTGTCGCCACCGTCACATTCCCTTTCCTATCTTCAACGAAGTATAAAAGTTTTTAATTTTAGTAAACGCTGACCTGAAAGATTTGGATTTAAAAAAATTAAAATAACCGTTATTGTGAAACGGTGATCAGGTTCTGCTGGGCAAACGTGTTGCCAGTACCAGAATCGAATTTGTATGAAGTTTAAATGAAATCAAATTATAACTGCGAACGCTATAGTAACACACACCACGCATAACACTCACACTGCACACACGCACGCGCAACACACACACACAAAATACGCGCGTGCACGCACACACACGTACGCTCGCACGCGCACACTGCACGTACACACACACACACACGTACGTACGTACGCTCGCACGCACACACTGCACACACACACACACACACTGCACACGCATGCGCGCGCACACACACACACACACACACACACACACACACACCACGCGCACACTGCACTCACACACACACAATAAACGCGCGCGCGCACACACACACACACACACACACACACACACACACACACACACACACACACACACACACACACGTACATGCACGCACGCGCACGCACGCACGCACGCGCGCGCGCGCACACACACACACACACACACACACACACACACACACACACACAATACACGCGCGCACGCACACACTGCACATACACACACACAAAATACGCGCGCACGCACACACACACACGTACGCTCGCACGCTCACACTGCACATACACACACACACATACACGTACGCTCGCATGCACACACTGCACATACACACACACACACACACACACACGTACGCTCGAACGCACACACTGCACACACACACACACACACACACACTGCACACGCATGCGCGCACACACACACACACACATACACGTACACGTACGCTCGCACGCACACACTGCACATACACACACACACACAAGCACAACACGCGCGCGTGTACACAGGCACGTGCACACACACGCACGCTCACACGTACACAGTGCACATATACATACCCACCCACCCACGTACACACACGCGCGCGCGCGCGCCCTTGCACGCACTCACCCAAGCACACACAAAATACATGCAAGCACAACGCGCGCGCACGCACGCACACACACACACACACACACACACACACACACACACACACACACACACACTGGCAAGCTCTATTTTTCCAAAAGAAATTTCCCAATAAATACTTGTCATATTATTTGTAAACTAATATTTATTATAAATAAAAATATCCATTTTATATTAAATGTTTCTGATACTGTTCATGTTCAAATCATTGTTTGGTTTTTAATGAAGAAAACGTATTCCGTAGCAGTCGGTGATTTTGTTACGCGATGTTTATTTGTACTGAACAATAAATGTGATACACTTGTGTATCAAACACTTTTGTTGTAAAATTTATGTACTTGCGCAGAAGTACTTTAAAAAAAAATGTCTGACTTTATTACTGTAACAAAGCTGTGTAATTTACGAGTTGGTTAGGACTCGATTAACAAACATTAACCTATATTGCTTTTGTTACGAAGGGCACATAATTGAGTTAATAAAACGTCGAAGGAAACAAGGGAGAAATATTTCGGCCGTGCTAATTTCGCAGTGTTACTTAGTAATGATATCAATTATTGGCGTGAAAATAACGAAAATAAATTTATCTTTAAAATTGACGTGCTTGTACAGTTATTAAATCTAACATTATTTATTCAATAATAGAATGTTAGGATTAAGGTTACGCTGTACAGGCTGAGTGGTCTTGTATTCCCTGACGCTTCGATCAAAGGACCTATGTACAACTAAGCATTCTGGCTCAGTAGACCATCCAAATGAGCTTTAACAGTCGATTTGAGGTCCAAGTTAGCCTCCTGGTGGCATGAGCCTCACAGTCGTTGATTATGTGGCCTGCAGTTTGATCTAAAAACATGTTAATGAACGGTAGCGAACATGGTCATATTCAGCCTAGAAACGTGTTTCACAAAAACGTTTTGAAAGATACGAGATGAAAAAATATGAATACAGTAATAATTTAAATATTACTTTCAACAAAGATTTTTATCAATCAGCTGTTTTGGTACACGATTATTTCTGTCACCTTTGCCTGTGTTGTGCTGCATTTTTCGCGGCACATTTTATACTGCTCTTGGAATTTTTTTTACAGATCTTTTATCGGTTCTAAGTCAGTTTTATTTTATTGTGAAGCCTTAAAATGGAAAAAGCGGGAGCGTGAGAGTTCTCTGGTGTTGTGACGAACCTGTAGGTACGCCATAAATGTAGTTTCAATAAAATAGGTCCTTTATTTTGGTACAAACCCGATCGGAATGCTTAGCGTAAATTTTTGAAGGATTCTGACCGATGTGCGTCTTTTGACACACTGGAGAACGGCAGTTGATTTATACTATCGAAAAGTCTTGTATTTCTTCTATTCATAAATGATGACAATAGTCCAAATAAACAGTGATAATAATATCGACAAAATGGTTGAGCGTTTCAAATTCATAACGTTTGGCAGTCAGGGTTCGTTTGTGCGTTGCTTAAATATATTGTATCAAATTTAATTAATATTTACTATTATTATTGTTATATTATTTATCCAGTGACTATTTACATCCCTGTCGTATTTTATTTTTTAAACATTAACCGCCTCGGTGGCCTAGTTGGTAGCGTACTGGGCTTTCACACCGAGGCCCCGGGTTCGATTCCCGGCCAGGGTTTGGCATTTTCATACGCTATAAATCATCCCATCATCTGCATTAGCCCAAGTGTGCACAATAGTCGGACGTTAAACACAAAGAAAAGTTTAAACATTATAATAATTTATTCTATTTTATTCAAAATACCTTAATCTTTTTACTTTTGTGATGTTTTATTAACTATTATTAATTCCTTAAACTTGAGGTGTTTTAAATTCGTTTTGAACTTTGGAAAATTCTTTTACTTCGAATTGGGTAATTTTATAATTTGTAATTTCTTTCTTATCCTGTTTTTGGGCTACGAAAACCTGTTCTTTCAGGTTTTTCGCCCACAAAACCAATACACGCAATCAATAGTGTGTGTGTGTGTGTGTGTGTGTGTGTGTGTGTGTGTGTGTGTATATATATATATATATATATATACTACGTAAAACTTGGTATATTAATTAAAATGGTTGTTGTTTTTACTTTTTGAAAATTCTCTTTGGACTGCGTAACGCCAATACTTGTATTTGTTTTTTTTTCTAAAATATTTAACAGATTAATATAAAACTGTAATTTACAAAAAAAAAAAAAAACTAACCGTTACAAGGTGTATCAGAAACAAATACTGTAATTGATTTTACTTAGAACGCATGTGTCGAGCGGAGAGCACTCTGGTGCGAGAAAGGTGAACTACAATAGCAGTCGCAGCAAAGGTTTTGCTGGCGTTCAGTTGTTGCTGTCATTATCCCGATTTGTATAAAATTATACATGTTTTGTGGCAAGTGTTGACAATTTTATTGCTTCGACCGGTGTAACTTTATGTTTCCGAAATAGCGGTTGATTTTTCGGTGTTTCCGGCGCGAAGTGATTGATCGAATGATGGATAGTTGCTATTGAAAGAAGTTGAGGCGTTGGAAACGGTTTGATTAAGAATACTGTAATTTGAATTATGTTTGGCGCAGTTCGTAAAGCGGTATTTTTATTTTAAGTGTTTTTTTTTTCAGTTTTTGTGAACGTCTTCTCAATGTAAGTAAAAAAGTTTTGTTTTTGGGCATGACAGTTATATCCAAATGTTTTTATTACTTCTATGGTTAATGTTGGAATAATCGCTTTTTAAAAAGACAATTTATATTTTTTTTTCAATAAATATTTGAACGTGAGGGTTAGGAAACAGTATTAATAATTATGCTATGTATAATTTTATAAAATATCTTTATAGATAAAATTTTGCATTTGAGAAAAGTGTTGTTTTGAAAGTTTAAAAAGTATTGGAATAATGAGTTATTAATACGCTACGAGATGTTAACAATGTCTCTTAAACCGCACTTTAAAAAAATCAAAATTTATTAAAACCGGACTGTTTGACAGTGAAACCAACTCCTTTGATTTAGTGCAAATTTCAAAATTGTTTGTTCATCTTCCCCCCTTTTGGGCACTTTAAATTTCTTACCGTAAAGAACTCAAAATACCTTTTTTTCCAAATTTGAGTCAAATATAACAACGTAAAGACTAAACCATGCTGGCTACGTATATCCTCGCTTGCTATAACGGAAGATTAGTAATTAAGGAATCCATTTTCCCAGATACTCTTGGCGGAAAAATGTATCTAGATCGTCTGTACATCTGGGTGTGTTTACCGGTATTTAGTTGTACAGGTGTCCCACGAAAACGTTTACCCATTTGATCCTCCATTATTTTCTCATTCGATCATTTTGAAACTATACATACTTTATAAAAAAAATAATGTTGAATACTCGTAAAAATTTCCCTGTACTGCGGTATTAAATCAGATTGTTGAATAGCTGTTAATTATTTACGCACTTCACCTATAGTTTCACCCATAGTTTCAACGTGAAACGTGCTATGAAAGAGGATTATTTCGGATACCTCATTAGTTATTTTCAAGAGCGTATAGCTCTGGATGGTTTCCAGTTTGAATATGTCTGAGTTATGAAATGTGCATTGCTATTTAGTTTATCTAAAAATTCTTTTTAATTTTAATTAGTTTTTATCTAATTAAATTTCTAATAAATTAATACTGTAATTAAAGAATAAAATTTTGTTTGAAAAAAAAATTACTTCTATACTCTATTTTGGCCGCCATTTTGTTTCTATAAAGATCTCTGGTGCCTTTTTTAAAGAGTACCTATAGTTTCAAAATGATAAGTGGAAGAGTGAAAAAATAATGGAGGATCGAATGCGTAAACCTCTTCGTGGGACTTGCTGTAGTTAAAAAAATAGTTCCTAAAACATTTTGATTTTTTTCAAAAGCGAAAAAACGTGGTTTTCCTACTCAATAGAAAACGGATACAAGAACGAACGGAAAATCGAACTAGTTTCTCGAAATCGTTTTTGACGTAAAAAAAGTTCGGCGCTGAAGAACACAAATCGTGATCGTTGTATAGGCTGTCTACCCGATTTTGACGATTTTCGAACGTGATAGAGTTTTTGCTTTTTTGAAAATGTTTGCTACTATAATAATACGAGTCTGTAATAATAAACGTTAACTACTACTATTTTTCATTTGTTTTAATTTTTAACTGTGTCAAATTTAATATAATTATTATTTTAAACATAAGGACACTATAATATTCTCGTAAAAAATCTATATAGTTTAACTAAATTTTAAAACAGTGAAATTGTATTGTAATGACTGTTTTTTGAAAATATTTTTTATATAGGGTAAATATTTAAATTGTTCAATATTTGACATATTCAAATTATAATTTAATCGTATTTATATCTGTTAAGAAAGTATTAATAGTAATTCCTTATTTATTTAATGGAAATAAACTACAAAATTGACGCTAGGAAAAGCGGATAAGTTTATTAAAAAAAATTCAACATATCATTGTATTGTAATTTGATTTTTTTAAATTCTAATTAAACATTGATATATCGTTCGTGTCGATGATTAATCGAATTTAAACTTTTAAATTCAGGAACTATTTTTTACGAAAATTTGTTTTAAAAAAAGGAAACACAACCGCGGCGGTTTTTGTAGATTTTCAAATGAAATGCATAAGCTCTCCCACTGAATTATAATTCTGAATTGCTTTCATTAAAAAAAGTCCCGTTTCCATTTTATGTTTAACTGAGGTAAACGCGGAAGGATCTTGAAGGAGGGGTGTTTTTCAGCCATTACACGTTGCCAGTCTAAGGTTCGTCCTTGGAATACAAATTGTGTTTTGAAAGCACTCTTCCAGGTTGTAGGGGTTATTTTTTTTTATAATGGGATCAAAGAACAGCTCCCCTCGCCCCTACTTCGGAAGACGTAACAACAAAGGGGAGTTATTTTTTGAAAGCTGGTCGTAAAAGTTAAATAAATGCACATTCGCCGTAAGCCGGGATGAAATCAATAAAACCTCGAGTTTTTACCGGCTGCATTGTTTGTTACCGGTAGCTTAGGTAATCCTAACTGCCTTACTTACGAGGTTGTGTTCAGCCAGTAACGAGAATTTTAATTTTTTGCACAAAATGTTTATTTACTCTTTCACATTGATGTTGTCGCCTTCAAAATAGTCCCCATTGGAGATTATGCACTTGTGCCAGCGCTTCTTCCAATCCTCGAAACACTTCTCAAACTCGATCTTTGAGATAGCCTTTAGTTCTTTCAGCGATGCGCTTTTAATGTCGTCTACGGCTGTAAAACGACGGCCCTTTAAGGTTCTCTTTATTTTTCGAAATAGGAAAAAATCACACGGAGCCATGTCTGGCGAATATGGAGGCTGGGGCATCGTTACAGTGCAGTTTTTTGGCCAAAAAGTCACGAACAAGCAATGAAGTGTGAGCTGGTGCATTATCGTGGTGCAAAAGCCATGAATTGTTTTTCCACAGATCCGGGCGTTTTTTCCGGATTGCTACACGCAAACGGCGTTGAACTTGTAGGTAGTACTCCTTATTGACCGTTTCACTTGGTGACAAGAATTCATGATGCACTATGCCATTAATATCGAAGAACACAGTGAGCATAAAATTCACGTTCGACCGCACTTGTAGAGCCTTTTTCGGTCTTGGCGAGCTAGACTCAATCCTCCACTGGAATGATTGAGACTTAGTTTCGACGTCATATCCGTAAACCCATGTTTCGTCACCTGTTATAATACGTTTCAGTAATTCTGCATCGTTGTTGACTTCATTTAGTGACTCCTGAGCAACTTCCATTGGCCGCTGTTTTTGTTCAAAATTCAACAATTTTGGAACGAATTTTGCTGCTACGCGTTTCATACACAAAACACTGGAAACAATGTCATGACATGATCCAATCGATATGCCGACATCATCAGCGACCTCTCTAATTGTGATTCGACGATTGTTCATAACCATTTCTTTCACGTTTTCCACGTTTTCATCGGTTGTTGATGTGCTGGAGCGTCCAGGGCGTTCGTCATCTTCATCGTTTTCACGGCCTTCTTGGAAACGTTTATACAAATTCTTTGATCTATTTCTGTTAACAAACCAAAATCGCCGAGCTCATAAAAACACGTCTAACCTTAGTGGCTGTCACAGACAAAGTCAACAATGAAAACAGCTGAAAGTCTTATCATACTTCAAGGGCATGTATACCAACATAATAAAAAAAATGTTTGACAGTCGGACTCTCCATGCGAGCGAAATTAAAAAATTCTCGTTTCTTTCTGAACACACCTCGTATAGGCTGTCTGTTTTAAAGAATCATTGCATAGGCATCGTAGTAATATCCAGGCTTGGGGGTTTGAACAGTGCCGGATTTATGAACAGGTAAACATAGGCGCACCTGCCTATAGGCCCCCACCACATGAGCATTTTTTTTTAATTTTCAACAAAAAAATGAAAAAAATTTTACAAGATGATTACCTATGTTATTTTTATTTTATTATTAGTTATTTATGACAGGTGGGTAGAGTTTAGGTTTATGTTGCACAAATTAAAAACAATTTATTTATCAAGTCTGCCTGTTGTCAGATTTTATAAATCCGGCTCTGGTTTTGATATTGGCATCGACTTTTAGATTAATTTTTGAGGCATCGTTTTTGTATTACCACTCTAACGTTCGCAGTATTGGTCTGTTTCGATTCAAAACTTGCCACGAGAATCGATTTTAATGATAGCTTTGGACAGGTTTGTTCTTAGCAAAATCCAATAAACGAATTATGAAGATCATTCGCGATCTTATAAAAATTTCGGGAGTGGATTTCTAAAAACTAACAATCTTTAATAAGATTTGTTTAGCGTAAAAAAATATTAAAATAAGTTTTCGCTAAAAATAAAAGTTTTGCATTGTAACTTAAAGTAAAAATTAAAAAAATAATCTTACTTGCCAAATTATCATAACATTTTTTTGAAGATCAGATTATATTACAATTACAGATTATATTACAGATTATATGGATCATCATTTTCTCAAAATTGAAAATGAACCCTGAAAGCCGTCTGGATTATTCTGTTGTATTAATTCTCGACCAATACACGTGTATATAAATATATCACTACCTACAATGTATGTTAGCAAAACGGTTTCAGTTATTGATATTAGGATTTGATTTAGAAGTATTCAGTTGGATTGGCGCCAGAATGGGCCGCTTACAAACTTGGACAATCGAATCGGTTTCTTTGATTAGCCATAAGAAACACATAAAACCCATTCTGCGACAGTTGTATACGTTATAAACAGAGACATAAAATATTGTATATTTGTAAACAAAACGTAATGGGTGTGGCGGTGACAACACTGGTTATTTTATATTTAGTTTTGTTACTATGGTAACGATAAATAAACATAGAACCTCTATGTTACGGTTCACAGTGCATTTGCCGTGGCATTTTTCTAATTTTTGTATCACAAAACTGAGATTGAAAATCATTTCACTGTAATAAGTAAGTAGTGAAGAAACTTTACGCCATTTTTCTAACATTTAATAATTTTTTTAATACTCATAATCAATCTTTACAAGATCGACTAACGGTTTACATCTACAACAAAATCACGTTTGTAGGATAGCTATTACATTAATAACTTCCTTCACATCAGTGGAGCAGTTCATGAGGTTTAGTCCTCTTGAGGCGGCGAACGTTGCCGGCCACTTCACGTTAATAACTTCCTTCACATCAGTGGATCGGTTCATGAGGTTTAGTCCTCTTGAGGCGGCGAACGTTGCCAGCCACTTCACGTTAATAACTTCCTTCACATCAGTGGAGCGGTTCATGAGGTTGCGAACGCTGCCAGTCACTTCACGTTAATAACTTCCTTCACATCAGTGGATCGGTTCATGAGGTTTAGTCCTCTTGAGGCGGCGAACGTTGCCGGCCACTTCACGTTAATAACTTCCTTCACATCAGTGGAGCAGTTCATGAGGTTTAGTCCTCTTGAGGCGGCAAACGTTGCCGGCCACTTCACGTTAATAACTTCCTTCACATCAGTGGAGCGGTTCATGAGGTTTAGTCCTCTTGAGGCGGCGAACGTTGCCGGCCACTTCACGTTAATAACTTCCTTCACAACAGTGGAGCGGTTCATGAGGTTTAGTCCTCTTGAGGCGGCGAACGTTGCCGGCCACTTCACGTACTGCCTCCATCTCACAATTTTCAAGCGTAAGAAGCCGTAGATTATGACTAGTTGCACATTTAACTTCCTCTGTGACAAGCCTGATGTTCAAGTCCCGATGTAAATCATTGTTACGAATATACCATGGGGCATTGACTATTCCTCGCAAGACATTCTTCTGGAAATTTTGGATTATTTTTAAATTCGACGGTTTTGTACAACCCCACAATTGCAAGACATATGTCCATACTGGTTTCAATATTTGTTTATGTATTAAAATTTTATTCTGCACTGAAAGCTCAGAGTTACGTCCAAGCAACCAGTAAAGTTTTCTATATTTTATTCTAAGCTCTTCAACCTTTTTCTTTACATGGACTTTCCACTTGAGCTTCGTATCCAGGGTCATCTCCAAGTATTTCGCATTGCTGGAGTAAGGAAGAGCTTGAGCATTGATAAACAATGGATGGGTGGCAATCTTCCTATTGATAAATTTTATATGCACTGATTTTGTCTCAACATGTAATAATTTGAAAAATGTTTGCATACCCGAGGTGGTTGAGCATTGATCAGCGTCGTTTGTATGCAAAAGGACCGGTGGTCGATGTGGTTAAAGCACTGGTCGCTCTGTTGCGTCCCTGAACTGCGCAACTTAAGGTTCCTAGTTTTAGACGCAGTTTAAAAACAAAGCAAAGACACTTCAATATCGTAGTTTCGATACTGGACTTACTTTCGCCTCGCTGTCATCTCCTCATTCATCCTCAGTAGTCTTATCTAGTAAAAATTATGGCTTAAGAAAAAAGAACAATAAGTAAGCTACCATTATTTTTTATTTATTTTTTTTTTATTTTAAGGCGAAAAGCACATTAAGGTTATTATCGCCTCCCTAAATGTAAGTATGAGTGTAAAGTGTTAAAGTCGCAAGTGTAGTGTTGTAAGTGTAAGTGTGTGTTAGACTCGGGTACCGCGAGGGACGTCTAAATCCTCTCAATAGGTGCAGCTACCAACCAAAACCGATCACTCCGAATTTATATATTTTTATCAAAATCGGTACATTAGGTTTTGCTCAAAATTTGTTTATATTTAAATAATCGTAACTGAAGTTTTGTAACGAAAATCCGAATTACATTGATTTACGGCGGTCATGGTTTGTTTTTGTACCCACGTAACGTTCATTCTGTTATTTCAGAATTGTTAAACCGATTTGAGTTAAGAATCTGTAGACTGAATACGATCGATACTTTAGAACTGCCTTCAAAATCAATTATGAGATATTGGAACAGTTTATCGGGTATTTTTGATTACACCATAACCAGATCATATACATTTTGTTTATCAATGAAATTATAATCGTACTAAACTTTTGCATTTTACTGCGATTAATTTTTTTCTAAAACAAATTTTTTCAAACAAATCACGCCGTAATATTAATAACACGCAGATATTCCCTAGCGTGTGGACACAATTTTTGTAAAATATTTTTGTTTTGAAACAAACATTTCGCTACAGGGATTTTTTGTCGTTTTTTGTGTTTAACGTCCGACTATTGTGCACACTTGGACTAATACAGACGATGGGATGATTTATAGCGTATGAAAATGCCAAGCCCTTGCCGGGAATCGAACCCGGGTCCTCGGGGTGAAAGCCTAATGCGCTATCAACTAGGCCACCGAAGAGGCCTCGCTTCGCTACGGAGAAATAAAACATGTCTAAAAGTTAACATCGGCAACACGTTTAGACACGTTCCGTACCAAAATAGATCCGTTCCAAATGACGGCCATTTTTGTTAGTAAAATAAAATCAAAACTTTTTTTACACTTTTAAAGAATCCTATTTCCACCGTTGTATCAGTGTTAAAATAAGCAAAATTATACGCTTAGACTACTAAAACAAAACCTGAACGCTGTTGGGTTTATTTGTAGTACATTTCTATTAGAAATGAGCTACTGAAGGAGCTTAATGGTAAGTCCCAGGCCTGTGACCTTGAAATGAGCGCCGACCTTGAACTTTAGATCACTTTATAAGGGTTATTATTTTTTTTATATATTTGTGTGATTTTTTGCGATGCCCAAAAAAGGTGGACAAAATCTTTTATAGACTACCTGGGGTAGGGTACCGCACTACCCCAGAGTGTGGGACTCAAATTAAGTTCAAACTCAGGTTAAGATATATTGTTACCTACTAAAAACACCACCAAAAGCATTCCTCTTCTGTAAATTCCCTCCCCCTCACGGAACCGCCGCCAGGCATTACTTCGTGGGAAGGTGGACTGGCTGACTGCCTACTCTTCTACAGCGTTGGCTCTCCTTTCTCGGTCCTCAGCCCTCAACCTCTTCATGACCACTGCAGCGAATCCCGCAATGACCCTCCAGTTGGCCTCCGAAGCCATCAATGTCGCAATCAGACTTTCCGGTGTAATGCTGCCTCGCAGATATGTTTGCAACTTCATCCTTTCCTCGTCGAATCTCCGACAGCGGAAAAACCCATGCTCCGCATCTTCCTCCACTGCTGGTGTGTGTGTGTGTGTTTAGTACGCTTATGTTCGAAATTTTACTCCAATTTGATTCAAACTTGGCCAAAAAATCGATATTGTTAATAACTTGTCAGGTTAAGAGTAAAATTAGTTAAACTGTTTCAAAATAAGCGGCCGTTTAAAATCTAAAGGATCCTCTAAATATAATTTCACCATTGCTAAAAGCAGTATGAATTAGTATTTTGAATTTTGAAAGCCCTTTGAAGTTATGGAATTTAAATTCACGGCGGTCAGGGTTTATTTACGATGTGTCAGTTCAATTTTAAAGTTGAAAAAGTAATTATGCTGATCGTGATGGCGAACTCTGATTCAAAAAGTGAGTGAGGTGAATGAAAATCGCTTCCGTCACGTCAGCGAGACAGCTGCGTGCAGCGATTGTCGTGTTTTCGATCAGTTTTTTTACAAATTTTAACGCTGAAATCTGATTTTTCAAAATGTGTACAAAGTAAAGCTCGTTGAATGGATGTTACTAGATATAGCAAATGTCTAATTACAAACAAAAAATCATTTTTGGTGAAAATATTGTGTTAATTTGTAAAGTTTAAAGTGAATATAATGAATACAATGTTCATAATCGGTGTTTATATCGCCGGGTCAGGTTCTTACCAAGATGGCATGTCAATAGCACATTTTCTCTGTGAAAATTCCCTAGTAATTGATGTGTCATTTCTGTGCTATATAGTAGTAATATAGTTAAGTCGTTAATCATCCAGCATAACACTTTGGCCAATGATAAATGTTGATGTAGGGTTGGGGGGGGTAGTTGTCTCAGTTCGTAAACATATCCTGTCCCCCCCCTTCCTTTACACTTCCTTATCAACAATTGGTGACGCAAAAGTCCTACCTTCCTGCTCCCCCTTGTTTTCACTTCTATAACAATTTCCTCGCCAAGTTCTCGTGCGATTCAGTGTCAACCAAAGTTTAGTAATTTATCGTGCAGACGATTGCCTACGGAGTCGCTTTGGTGTTACGTATTATCCGAACGATAAGCGCGGTAAATTATATTTGTGTTTTATTGGTATACTTTGACTTCATTACTGCTTTGTCATTTGTATTAATTATGTGGTAAAACGATTGGTTTTTGTTCCGATGTAAATATTTAAAAACACGTTAATTGTCTTTGCAAACGTTTAATTTGTATTGGCGAAATTGCGTGGAAGAGTGAGCTATTGGAGTGGTCTTGTCACTGTTTGAGGAGCCTATTTGTGTTCAGAACGTAACGAGAATTTTAATTTTTTGTACAAAATATTGATTTATTCCTCTACATTGATGTTGTCGCCTTCAAAATAGTCCCCGTTGGAGATTATGCACTTGTGCCAGCGCTTCTTCCAATCCTTCGAACTCGATCTTTGAGATAGCCTTTAGTTCTTTCAGCGATGCGCTTTTAATATCATCTACGGCTATAAAACGACGGCCCTTTAAGGTTCTCTTTATTTTTGGAAATAGGAAAAAGTCACACAGAGCCGTGTCTGGCGAATATGGAGGCTGGGGCATCGTTACAGTTCTGTTTTTGACCAAAAATTCACAAACAAGCGATGAAGTGTGAGCTGGTGCATTATCGTGGTGCAAAAGCCATGAATTGTTTTTGCTCAGATCCGGGCGTTTTTTTCGGATTGCTTCACGCAAACGGCGTTGAACTTGTAGGTAGTACTCCTTATTGACCGTTTCACCTGGTGGCAGGAATTCATGATGCACTATGCCATTAATATCGAAGAACACAGTGAGCACGTGAAGTTCGACCGCACTTGTAGAACCTTTTTCGTTCTTGGCGAGCCAGAATGCCTCCACTGGGATGATTGAGCCTTAGTTTCGACGTCATATCCGTAAACCCATGTTTCGTCACCTGTTATAATACGTTTCAGTAACTCTGCATCGTCGTTGACGTCATTTAGTGACTCCTGAGCAACTTCCATTCGCCGCTGTTTTTGTTCAAAATTCAACAATTTTGGAACGAATTTTGCTGCCATGCCGACACAAAACACTGGAAACAATGTCATGGCATGATCCTTAATAAAATATATTCAAATGAAACCTACTATAACCGGATTTTACATTACATAAATTCGGTTATATTTACAATTTACTAAAAACTAAATCTTCTACGTAATAGCATTTAAATATTAGAACTGGCCTAGATTGTCTTACCGATTCTACTTTCAAAACTGATTCGGTCAATAATTATTTAAGTCTTGGATACAGTAATAATTTAAATATTAATTTCAACAATGTATTTTCTAGTAATCAGCTGTTTTGGTACACACAGTTATTTATTACCTACGCTTGCATTGTGCTGCACTCTCGCGGAGACACGATATACTGCTCCTGGGATTTTGTTTAGATACATTTTTGTAGGTTTTGTTTTATTGTAAACCTGTAAAATGGGAAAGTATGAGGCGTGAGAGTTGCCTGGTGTTCTGACGTACCTCTTATAAGCAGTTTCTATAACACAGGTCTTTGATACAAAACCGTTCAGTACGATTATCGTGTATATATATAT